>CAWWDY010001166.1:0-70799 GCA_963942605.1 Poecilus cupreus | reverse complement strand
AAATAGCTGTTTTCAGCTTGCAAAACATACAAAATGCTGTTTTCAAGTATTTAAACTGTCATATTCATGTTTCTGTCGTGTATAATGGCTAATGTTGGTTAAATCAAGATAAAATTGCTGTTTTAAGCATGCAAAAGCATTAAAAACACCGTTTTTAAGTATACAAACTGTCATATTCATGTTTCTGTCGTGTATAATGGCTAATGTTGGTGAAATCAAGATAAAATAGCTGTTTTCAGCTTGAAAAAACATAAAAAATGCTGTTTTCAAGTATTTAAACTGTCATATTTATGTTTCTGTCGTGTATAATGGCTAATGTTGGTGAAATCAAGATAAACTTGCAGTTTTAAGCATGCAAAAGCATACAAAACACCGTTTTTAAGTGTACAATTTGTCATATTCATGTATATGTCGTGTGTAATGGCTTATGTTTGAAAAATCAAGATAAAATAGCTGTTTTCAGCTTGCAAAAACATATAAAATGCTGTTTTCAAGTATTTGAACTGTCATATTCATGTCTCCGTCGTGTATAATGGCTAATGTTGGTGAAATCAAGTTAAAATTGCAGTTTTAAGCATCCAAATGCATACAAAACACCGTTTTTAAGTATACAAACTGTTATATTAATGTATATGTCGTGTGTAATGGCTTATGTTTGCAAAATCAAGATAAAATAGCTGTTTTCAGCTTGCAAAAACATACAAAATGCTGTTTTCAAGTATTTAAACTGTCATATTCATGTTTCTGTCGTGTATAATGGCTAATGTTGGTGAAATCAAGATAAACTTGCAGTTTTAAGCATGCAAAAGCATAAAAAACACAGTTTTTAAGTGTACAAATTGTCATATTCTTGTATATGTCGTGTGTAATGGCTTATGTTTGCAAAATCAAGATAAAATAGCTGTTTTCAGCTTGCAAAAACATACAAAATGCTGTTTTCAAGTATTTAAACTGTCATATTCATGTTTCTGTCGTATATAATGGCTAATGTTGGCGAAATCAAGATAAACTTGCAGTTTTAGGCATGCAAAAGCATACAAAACACCGTTTTTAAGTGTACAAATTGTCATATTCATGTATATGTCGTGTGTAATGGCTTATGTTTGCAAAATCAAGATAAAATAGCTGCTTTCAGCTTGCAAAAACATACAAAATGCTGTTTTCAAGTATTTAAACTGTCATATTTATGGTTCTGTCGTGTATAATGGCTAATGTTGGTGAAATCAAGATAAAATTGCTGTTTTAAGCATGCAAAAGCATTAAAAACACCGTTTTTAAGTATACAAACTGTCATATTCATGTTTCTGTCGTGTATAATGGCTAATGTTGGTGAAATCAAGATAAAATAGCTGTTTTCAGCTTGAAAAAACATAAAAAATGCTGTTTTCAAGTATTTAAACTGTCATATTTATGTTTCTGTCGTGTATAATGGCTAATGTTGGTGAAATCAAGATAAACTTGCAGTTTTAAGCATGCAAAAGCATACAAAACACCGTTTTTAAGTGTACAATTTGTCATATTCATGTATATGTCGTGTGTAATGGCTTATGTTTGAAAAATCAAGATAAAATAGCTGTTTTCAGCTTGCAAAAACATATAAAATGCTGTTTTCAAGTATTTGAACTGTCATATTCATGTCTCCGTCGTGTATAATGGCTAATGTTGGTGAAATCAAGTTAAAATTGCAGTTTTAAGCATCCAAATGCATACAAAACACCGTTTTTAAGTATACAAACTGTTATATTAATGTATATGTCGTGTGTAATGGCTTATGTTTGCAAAATCAAGATAAAATAGCTGTTTTCAGCTTGCAAAAACATACAAAATGCTGTTTTCAAGTATTTAAACTGTCATATTCATGTTTCTGTCGTGTATAATGGCTAATGTTGGTGAAATCAAGATAAACTTGCAGTTTTAAGCATGCAAAAGCATAAAAAACACAGTTTTTAAGTGTACAAATTGTCATATTCTTGTATATGTCGTGTGTAATGGCTTATGTTTGCAAAATTAAGATAAAATAGCTGTTTTCAGCTTGCAAAAACATACAAAATGCTGTTTTCAAGTATTTAAACTGTCATATTCATGTTTCTGTCGTATATAATGGCTAATGTTGGCGAAATCAAGATAAACTTGCAGTTTTAGGCATGCAAAAGCATACAAAACACCGTTTTTAAGTGTACAAATTGTCATATTCATGTATATGTCGTGTGTAATGGCTTATGTTTGCAAAATCAAGATAAAATAGCTGCTTTCAGCTTGCAAAAACATACAAAATGCTGTTTTCAAGTATTTAAACTGTCATATTTATGGTTCTGTCGTGTATAATGGCTAATGTTGGTGAAATCAAGATAAAATTGCTGTTTTAAGCATGCAAAAGCATTAAAAACACCGTTTTTAAGTATACAAACTGTCATATTCATGTTTCTGTCGTGTATAATGGCTAATGTTGGTGAAATCAAGATAAAATAGCTGTTTTCAGCTTGAAAAAACATAAAAAATGCTGTTTTCAAGTATTTAAACTGTCATATTTATGTTTCTGTCGTGTATAATGGCTAATGTTGGTGAAATCAAGATAAACTTGCAGTTTTAAGCATGCAAAAGCATACAAAACACCGTTTTTAAGTGTACAAATAGTCATATTCATGTATATGTCGTGTGTAATGGCTTATGTTTGAAAAATCAAGATAAAATAGCTTTTTTCAGCTTGCAAAAACATATAAAATCTGTTTTCAAGTATTTGAACTGTCATATTCATGTCTCCGTCGTGTATAATGGCTAATGTTGGTGAAATCAAGTTAAAATTGCAGTTTTAAGCATCCAAATGCATACAAAACACCGTTTTTAAGTATACAAACTGTTATATTCATGTATATGTCGTGTGTAATGGCTTATGTTTGCAAAATCAAGATAAAATTGCTGTTTTCAGCTTGCAAAAACATACAAAATGCTGTTTTCAAGTATTTAAACTGTCATATTCATGTTTCTGTCGTGTATAATGGCTAATGTTGGTGAAATCAAGATAAACTTGCAGTTTTAAGCATGCAAAAGCATAAAAAACACAGTTTTTAAGTGTACAAATTGTCATATTCTTGTATATGTCGTGTGTAATGGCTTATGTTTGCAAAATCAAGATAAAATAGCTGTTTTCAGCTTGCAAAAACATACAAAATGCTGTTTTCAAGTATTTAAACTGTCATATTCATGTTTCTGTCGTATATAATGGCTAATGTTGGCGAAATCAAGATAAACTTGCAGTTTTAGGCATGCAAAAGCATACAAAACACCGTTTTTAAGTGTACAAATTGCCATATTCATGTATATGTCGTGTGTAATGGCTTATGTTTGCAAAATCAAGATAAAATAGCTGCTTTCAGCTTGCAAAAACATACAAAATGCTGTTTTCAAGTATTTAAACTGTCATATTTATGGTTCTGTCGTGTATAATGGCTAATGTTGGTGAAATCAAGATAAAATTGCTGTTTTAAGCATCCAAAAGCATACAAAACACCGTTTTTAAGTATACAAACTGTCATATTCATGTATATGTCGTGTGTAATGGCTTATGTTTGCAAAATCAAGATAAAATAGCTGTTTTCAGCTTGAAAAAACATACAAAATGCTGTTTTCAAGTATTTAAACTGTCATATTCATGTTTCTGTTGTGTATAATGGCTAATGTTGGTGAAATCAAGATAAAATTGCAGTTTTAAGCATGCAAAAGCATACAAAACACCGTTTTTAAGTATACAAACTGTCATATTCATGTATATGTCGTGTGTAATGGCTTATGTTTGCAAAATCAAGATAAAATAGCTGTTTTCAGCTTGCAAAAACATACAAAATGCTGTTTTCAAGTATTTAATCTGTCATATTCATGTTTCTGTCGTGTATAATGGCTAATGTTGGTGAAATCAAGATAAAATTTCAGTTTTTAGCATGCAAAAGCATACAAAACACCGTTTTTAAGTATACAAACTGTCATATTCATGTATATGTCGTGTGTAATGGCTTATGTTTGCAAAATCAAGATAAAATAGCTGTTTTCAGCTTGCAAAAACATACAGAATGCTGTTTTCAAGTATTTAAACTGTCATATTCACGTTTCTGTCGTGTATAATGGCTAATGTTGGTGAAATCAAGATAAAATTGCTGTTTTAAGCATGCAAAAGCATACAAAACACCGTTTTTAAGTATACAAACTGTCATATTTATGTATATGTCGTGTGTAATGGCTAATGTTTGCAAAATCAAAATAAAATAGCTGTTTTCAGCTTGCAAAACATACAAAATGCTGTTTCCAAGTATTTAAACTGTCATATTCATGTTTCTGTCGTGTATAATGGCTAATGTTGGTGAAATCAAGATAAACTTGCAGTTTTAAGCATGCAAAAGCATACAAAACACCGTTTTTAAGTGTACAAATTGTCATATTCATGTATATGTCGTGTGTAATGGCTTATGTTTGAAAAATCAAGATAAAATAGCTGTTTTCAGCTTGCAAAAACATACAAAATGCTGTTTTCAAGTATTTAAACTGTCATATTCATGTCTCCGTCGTGTATAATGGCTAATGTTGGTGAAATCAAGATAAAATTGCAGTTTTAAGCATCCAAATGCATACAAAACACCGTTTTTATGTATACAAACTGTTATATTCATGTATATGTCGTGTGTAATGGCTTATGTTTGCAAAATCAAGATAAAATAGCTGTTTTCAGCTTGCAAAAACATACAAAATGCTGTTTTCAAGTATTTAAACTGTCATGTTCATGTTTCTGTCGTGTATAATGGCTAATGTTGGTGAAATCAAGATAAACTTGCAGTTTTAAGCATGAAAAGCATACAAAACACCGTTTTTAAGTGTACAAATTGTCATATTCATGTATATGTCGTGTGTAATGGCTTATGTTTGCAAAATCAAGATAAAATAGCTGTTTTCAGCTTGCAAAAACATACAAAATGCTGTTTTCAAGTATTTAAACTGTCATATTCATGTTTCTGTCGTGTATAATGGCTAATGTTGGTGAAATCAAGATAAAATTGCAGTTTTAAGCATGCAAATGCATACAAAACACCGTTTTTAAGTATACAAACTGTTATATTCATGTATATGTCGTGTGTAATGGCTTATGTTTGAAAAATAAAGATAAAATAGCTGTTTTCAGCGTGCAAAAACATACAAAATGCTGTTTTCAAGTATTTAAACTGTCATATTCATGTTTCTGTCGTGTATGATGGCTAATGTTGGTGAAATCAAGATAAAATTGCTGTTTTAAGCATGCAAAAGCATACAAAACACCGTTTTTAAGTATACAAACTGTCATTTGGTAAAAAATGGCGCCGGGTGATGTGCAAAGTAATAGTGCTCAAGTTAACAAGTGCAAAAAATGTAAACAAACCGCAATTAGCGGTGCTAAATGTATAACGTGTGGTACTGTGTCTCATAATAGTTGTGTTAGACTATTAAAAAATATTAAAATTATTGACGACTGCAATATTAACTGTTGTGTAGTGGCTGACACTGAGGACCTTGATTCGTCTTTCACAAGCGCCACTGATGAAAGTTATAGTGCACTAAAAATTGAAATTAAATATTTAAAACAAATTGTCAACAATAAAGATTTTATTATACTAAGTCAGAGTGATCTAATTCTATCTTTAAAACAACAGATTAATTTATTGAATAAAAATTTAAATGCTAAAACGTCATCTCCGCCATCTTTCGATAAAATAAATAAAATTGTTACTAACAAACAAACACCTGCAATATCGGCAAAGGCAACCCAAACAAGACAAGGTCAAGATACTGTCAAAATTGATAAACAAATGACTAAAGAAATTACACTGATGCCTTCTGAAACAGCAAAAAATAACTTAATTGTTGTGAAAGATGTGACAACCAATATATCTGACATGAACAATGCAGCGAATCCTGCAACCAAATCAAGGATAAATAAACGTACTTCTATGAAGACTGTCATTGGTAATCTCACTTCTATCAATTCAGCATCTTTAAAGGCTGCTGAATTAAAACCAGCGTCCCTTCATGTGTATAAACTTCACCCTGATACCACTGAAGAGGAATTGAGAAATTTCCTACAACCGTCTTTCCCGGAGGTCGCCTGTGAAAAATTAAATTCCAAATATCCGACATATTATTCTTCCTTTAAGGTGACAGTGTCTCAGTCAAATCGGGATAAAGCCTTGGATCCGTCCATTTGGCCCAGCGGAACTCATGTTAATAAATTTTTTCACCTAAGGGCCTCTCCAAAAGTTGTTTAACAAACAATATTATGGACAACATTGATTTTAATTTGTTAATTTTAAACTGTCAAGCGTTGTCATTTGATAAAGTGAACTTAATATTTTCTGAGTATATAACAAAGATAAACTTTTTAAAATTTTTATGTCTTACTGAGACTTGGAGCAACCAAACTAATATAGATACATTTCATTTTAGTAATTATACATGCCTCTCTAATTTTTGTAGATCTCAATTCAGAGGGGGAGGGGTGGGAATCTGGTGCCATAACAGCATTTGTAAAGATGTCGATGTTATTGATATTTCTAATTTATGTATTGAAAAAGATTTTGAAGCCTGTGCCATTTTGTGGAAACCTGATTCCCAGAACCCAATTCTTATTATTAATGTTTACAGATCTCCAAGCTCTAATTACAAAATATTATGTGAAAATATCACTCTAGTCTTAGAACAGAACTATAAAGTTAATCATGATCTTATAATATGTGGAGATTTTAACCTAGATCCTGTTCGAGATGTTATTGAATTTAATTATTTATTTGATATTTTAGCAACATATAATCTTTTTAACAAAATTGAAACTCCAACTAGAGGTAACAATAGATTGGATCATTGTTTTACTAATATTAATAGTTGTATTGCAGTAGTTCAGAAGAATTTTATATCTGACCATAATACTTTACTAGTAAAAATTAATTCTCATAAAACGGATGAGGCAGTCTGCTTTAGGAGAATTTTTAACGATGCTAAGGTTAATAATTTTTCTCAACAGCTACTAAGCGAAACATGGTCTGATGTTTTTACTAAATCTCTAACGGATGACGCTTTTGAATGTTTCTTTAATATTTTCAATTTCCATTTTAATAATAATTTCCCTTTGCAGAAAATAACATCAAAATACTGTAATAAGAAAGACTGGGTTGACCTAAATGTTGTCAATTCAAGTAACAATCTTAAATCATTATATCATTTGAAAAATAGTTTCCCAGAGCTTACCTCTGTCTATAAGAAAGCCAAAAAGGAACATAGTTTGCTGATAACAACTACTAAACGAAATTTTTTCCAGAATAAAATAATAAACTCAGATAACATGTCGAAAAGCGCCTGGAACATCATAAACGCTAAGAGAAAGAATAAAGCTGATCTGGGTTTAAAAATATCTTATAATGACGAAATCATTGATGACCCTGAGATCGTTGCAAATATGTTCAACCATCATTTTAAGGAAGCACCCCTGAACATCTTAAATCGCATTCCGGTGGTCAACACATCAAATGGGCACAGAAATGGTAATCATTTTTCCTCTAATCTTTTCTTGAACCCTTTCACTGAAACAGAATTATTTGAAACAATTTTAAACAAACTAAAAAATAAAAATTCAAGTGGGCCTGATAATGTGCCAAATTTTATTATTCGTAAAGTTGCGCATCTTATTGCTGAGCCTCTAACTTATATTATTAATTTATCTTTTCAAAACGGTACTTTCCCGGCAAGTTTAAAATCGAATAAAGTAATTCCTGTTTACAAAAAAGGTGAAAAAACAAGTCTGGATAATTACAGGCCTATAGCTTTAACCTCGGGGTTTTCAAAGATTTTTGAATATTGTTTTTTGAATAGACTTGATTGTTTTCTAAACCAAAACTGTATTATTAATAATAATCAGTTCGGATTTAGAACAAATAGTTCAACTATCGATGCTTTACACTGTTTTTATAATAATATTATTCAAAATCTAAATAATGGAGAACACCCAATTGGTATATTATGTGATTTAAGTAAAGCTTTTGACTGTGTTGATCATTCCCGCTTGTTAGATAAGCTAGAGTGCGTAGGTGTTCGTGGGGTTGCCTTAAATTGGATTGCTACCTTTTTATCAAACAGACACCAATTCGTGTCTCTTAACTACACTAATAAGCAGTCGACTAATTATTTTGTTCAGTCTAACTTAGCATTAATTGATGTAGGTCTTCCACAGGGTACTGTACTTGCTCCAGTTCTATTTACTATTTATATAAATGACTTATGTACAGTACTTTCTGATGATTGCATTCCTATTTTGTATGCCGATGATAGTACTATAATCATTTCGGACCCGGATAAAGATATTTTAATTAACAAATGCAATCACACCGTTCAGTCCCTAACTTCATGGTGTTGTGAAAATAAGTTATTTTTAAATAGTTCTAAAACAAAAATTCTTCATTTTCACATGAATCCCAATAACAATAATAATATTAACATTCGTTTTGGAGATAGCTTTAAAGGTACCGACAAATCAGCTCGTTTATTGGGTATGCTAGTAACTGATACCCTAAACTGGAATCCTCACTGTGACGATCTTATTATCAAACTTAATTCGACCTGTTATCAAATACGACATTTAAAAGAATATTTAAATATTAATCAACTTTTAATTTTTTACTTTGCTTGCGTTGAGTCTCGCATACGTTATGGTATTTCCTTTTGGGGCGCTTCTAATACTGCTCACAAAGTTTTTATAGCTCAAAAGAGAATTTTAAGATGTATCGCAGGAATCAGTCAAAGAACATCCTGTAGAGATATTTTTAAAAAATTTAATATTTTAAGTTTAACTTGCATCTATATTTGGGAAATAAGCAATTTTATTTTCAAGAATAAAACATCGTTTACCATGATTTCAGAGTTGCATCAACATAACACAAGAAAAAGAAATAATTTATACGTTCCTACTTCTAAGTTAAATGTTGTAAAAAATTCTCCTAACCGGATTGGTTTACAAATTTTTAACAAACTGCCTGATGTCATTAAATCAGAGACTAACTCTAGAAAATTCAAAAAAAGTCTAAAATTGTTCCTTCTGCATTACAACTTCTATGATTTAAATGAATTTTTTAATTTATAATTTATTTAACTTTTGTATCTTTTTATATATTTTATTTGTGACGTTTTCTATATACAATGTATTGTATCCTCAGAAAATAAATCATTATTATTATTATTATTATTATTATATTCATGTAAATGTCGTGTGTAATGGCTTATTTTTGCAAAATCAAGATAAAATAGCTGTTTTCAGCTTGCAAAAACATACAAAATACTGTTTTCAAGTATTTAAACTGTCATATTCATGTTTCTGTCGTGTATAATGGCTAATGTTGGTGAAATCAAGATAAAATTGCAGTTTTTAGCATGCAAAAGCATACAAAACACCGTTTTTAAGTATACAAACTGTCATATTCATGTATATGTCGTGTGTAATGGCTTATGTTTGCAAAATCGAGATAAAATAGCTGTTTTCAGCTTGCAAAAACATACAAAATGCTGTTTTCAAGTATTTAAACTGTCATATTTATGTATATGTCGTGTGTAATGGCTAATGTTTGCAAAATCAAGATAAAATAGCTGTTTTCAGCTTGCAAAACATACAAAATGCTGTTTTCAAGTATTTAAACTGTCATATTCATGTTTCTGTCGTGTATAATGGCTAATGTTGGTTAAATCAAGATAAAATTGCTGTTTTAAGCATGCAAAAGCATTCAAAACACCGTTTTTAAGTATACAAACTGTCATATTCATATTTCTGTCGTGTATAATTGGTAATGTTGGTGAAATCAAGATAAAATAGCTGTTTTCAGCTTGAAAAAACATAAAAAATGCTGTTTTCAAGTATTTAAACTGTCATATTTATGTTTCTGTCGTGTATAATGGCTAATGTTGGTGAAATCAAGATAAACTTGCAGTTTTAAGCATGAAAAGCATACAAAACACCGTTTTTAAGTGTACAAATTGTCATATTCATGTATATGTCGTGTGTAATGGCTTATGTTTGCAAAATCAAGATAAAATAGCTGTTTTCAGCTTGCAAAAACATACAAAATGCTGTTTTCAAGTATTTAAACTGTCATATTCATGTTTCTGTCGTGTATAATGGCTAATGTTGGTGAAATCAAGATAAAATTGCAGTTTTAAGCATGCAAATGCATACAAAACACCGTTTTTAAGTATACAAACTGTTATATTCATGTATATGTCGTGTGTAATGGCTTATGTTTGAAAAATAAAGATAAAATAGCTGTTTTCAGCGTGCAAAAACATACAAAATGCTGTTTTCAAGTATTTAAACTGTCATATTCATGTTTCTGTCGTGTATGATGGCTAATGTTGGTGAAATCAAGATAAAATTGCTGTTTTAAGCATGCAAAAGCATACAAAACACCGTTTTTAAGTATACAAACTGTCATTTGGTAAAAAATGGCGCCGGGTGATGTGCAAAGTAATAGTGCTCAAGTTAACAAGTGCAAAAAATGTAAACAAACCGCAATTAGCGGTGCTAAATGTATAACGTGTGGTACTGTGTCTCATAATAGTTGTGTTAGACTATTAAAAAATATTAAAATTATTGACGACTGCAATATTAACTGTTGTGTAGTGGCTGACACTGAGGACCTTGATTCGTCTTTCACAAGCGCCACTGATGAAAGTTATAGTGCACTAAAAATTGAAATTAAATATTTAAAACAAATTGTCAACAATAAAGATTTTATTATACTAAGTCAGAGTGATCTAATTCTATCTTTAAAACAACAGATTAATTTATTGAATAAAAATTTAAATGCTAAAACGTCATCTCCGCCATCTTTCGATAAAATAAATAAAATTGTTACTAACAAACAAACACCTGCAATATCGGCAAAGGCAACCCAAACAAGACAAGGTCAAGATACTGTCAAAATTGATAAACAAATGACTAAAGAAATTACACTGATGCCTTCTGAAACAGCAAAAAATAACTTAATTGTTGTGAAAGATGTGACAACCAATATATCTGACATGAACAATGCAGCGAATCCTGCAACCAAATCAAGGATAAATAAACGTACTTCTATGAAGACTGTCATTGGTAATCTCACTTCTATCAATTCAGCATCTTTAAAGGCTGCTGAATTAAAACCAGCGTCCCTTCATGTGTATAAACTTCACCCTGATACCACTGAAGAGGAATTGAGAAATTTCCTACAACCGTCTTTCCCGGAGGTCGCCTGTGAAAAATTAAATTCCAAATATCCGACATATTATTCTTCCTTTAAGGTGACAGTGTCTCAGTCAAATCGGGATAAAGCCTTGGATCCGTCCATTTGGCCCAGCGGAACTCATGTTAATAAATTTTTTCACCTAAGGGCCTCTCCAAAAGTTGTTTAACAAACAATATTATGGACAACATTGATTTTAATTTGTTAATTTTAAACTGTCAAGCGTTGTCATTTGATAAAGTGAACTTAATATTTTCTGAGTATATAACAAAGATAAACTTTTTAAAATTTTTATGTCTTACTGAGACTTGGAGCAACCAAACTAATATAGATACATTTCATTTTAGTAATTATACATGCCTCTCTAATTTTTGTAGATCTCAATTCAGAGGGGGAGGGGTGGGAATCTGGTGCCATAACAGCATTTGTAAAGATGTCGATGTTATTGATATTTCTAATTTATGTATTGAAAAAGATTTTGAAGCCTGTGCCATTTTGTGGAAACCTGATTCCCAGAACCCAATTCTTATTATTAATGTTTACAGATCTCCAAGCTCTAATTACAAAATATTATGTGAAAATATCACTCTAGTCTTAGAACAGAACTATAAAGTTAATCATGATCTTATAATATGTGGAGATTTTAACCTAGATCCTGTTCGAGATGTTATTGAATTTAATTATTTATTTGATATTTTAGCAACATATAATCTTTTTAACAAAATTGAAACTCCAACTAGAGGTAACAATAGATTGGATCATTGTTTTACTAATATTAATAGTTGTATTGCAGTAGTTCAGAAGAATTTTATATCTGACCATAATACTTTACTAGTAAAAATTAATTCTCATAAAACGGATGAGGCAGTCTGCTTTAGGAGAATTTTTAACGATGCTAAGGTTAATAATTTTTCTCAACAGCTACTAAGCGAAACATGGTCTGATGTTTTTACTAAATCTCTAACGGATGACGCTTTTGAATGTTTCTTTAATATTTTCAATTTCCATTTTAATAATAATTTCCCTTTGCAGAAAATAACATCAAAATACTGTAATAAGAAAGACTGGGTTGACCTAAATGTTGTCAATTCAAGTAACAATCTTAAATCATTATATCATTTGAAAAATAGTTTCCCAGAGCTTACCTCTGTCTATAAGAAAGCCAAAAAGGAACATAGTTTGCTGATAACAACTACTAAACGAAATTTTTTCCAGAATAAAATAATAAACTCAGATAACATGTCGAAAAGCGCCTGGAACATCATAAACGCTAAGAGAAAGAATAAAGCTGATCTGGGTTTAAAAATATCTTATAATGACGAAATCATTGATGACCCTGAGATCGTTGCAAATATGTTCAACCATCATTTTAAGGAAGCACCCCTGAACATCTTAAATCGCATTCCGGTGGTCAACACATCAAATGGGCACAGAAATGGTAATCATTTTTCCTCTAATCTTTTCTTGAACCCTTTCACTGAAACAGAATTATTTGAAACAATTTTAAACAAACTAAAAAATAAAAATTCAAGTGGGCCTGATAATGTGCCAAATTTTATTATTCGTAAAGTTGCGCATCTTATTGCTGAGCCTCTAACTTATATTATTAATTTATCTTTTCAAAACGGTACTTTCCCGGCAAGTTTAAAATCGAATAAAGTAATTCCTGTTTACAAAAAAGGTGAAAAAACAAGTCTGGATAATTACAGGCCTATAGCTTTAACCTCGGGGTTTTCAAAGATTTTTGAATATTGTTTTTTGAATAGACTTGATTGTTTTCTAAACCAAAACTGTATTATTAATAATAATCAGTTCGGATTTAGAACAAATAGTTCAACTATCGATGCTTTACACTGTTTTTATAATAATATTATTCAAAATCTAAATAATGGAGAACACCCAATTGGTATATTATGTGATTTAAGTAAAGCTTTTGACTGTGTTGATCATTCCCGCTTGTTAGATAAGCTAGAGTGCGTAGGTGTTCGTGGGGTTGCCTTAAATTGGATTGCTACCTTTTTATCAAACAGACACCAATTCGTGTCTCTTAACTACACTAATAAGCAGTCGACTAATTATTTTGTTCAGTCTAACTTAGCATTAATTGATGTAGGTCTTCCACAGGGTACTGTACTTGCTCCAGTTCTATTTACTATTTATATAAATGACTTATGTACAGTACTTTCTGATGATTGCATTCCTATTTTGTATGCCGATGATAGTACTATAATCATTTCGGACCCGGATAAAGATATTTTAATTAACAAATGCAATCACACCGTTCAGTCCCTAACTTCATGGTGTTGTGAAAATAAGTTATTTTTAAATAGTTCTAAAACAAAAATTCTTCATTTTCACATGAATCCCAATAACAATAATAATATTAACATTCGTTTTGGAGATAGCTTTAAAGGTACCGACAAATCAGCTCGTTTATTGGGTATGCTAGTAACTGATACCCTAAACTGGAATCCTCACTGTGACGATCTTATTATCAAACTTAATTCGACCTGTTATCAAATACGACATTTAAAAGAATATTTAAATATTAATCAACTTTTAATTTTTTACTTTGCTTGCGTTGAGTCTCGCATACGTTATGGTATTTCCTTTTGGGGCGCTTCTAATACTGCTCACAAAGTTTTTATAGCTCAAAAGAGAATTTTAAGATGTATCGCAGGAATCAGTCAAAGAACATCCTGTAGAGATATTTTTAAAAAATTTAATATTTTAAGTTTAACTTGCATCTATATTTGGGAAATAAGCAATTTTATTTTCAAGAATAAAACATCGTTTACCATGATTTCAGAGTTGCATCAACATAACACAAGAAAAAGAAATAATTTATACGTTCCTACTTCTAAGTTAAATGTTGTAAAAAATTCTCCTAACCGGATTGGTTTACAAATTTTTAACAAACTGCCTGATGTCATTAAATCAGAGACTAACTCTAGAAAATTCAAAAAAAGTCTAAAATTGTTCCTTCTGCATTACAACTTCTATGATTTAAATGAATTTTTTAATTTATAATTTATTTAACTTTTGTATCTTTTTATATATTTTATTTGTGACGTTTTCTATATACAATGTATTGTATCCTCAGAAAATAAATCATTATTATTATTATTATTATTATTATATTCATGTAAATGTCGTGTGTAATGGCTTATTTTTGCAAAATCAAGATAAAATAGCTGTTTTCAGCTTGCAAAAACATACAAAATACTGTTTTCAAGTATTTAAACTGTCATATTCATGTTTCTGTCGTGTATAATGGCTAATGTTGGTGAAATCAAGATAAAATTGCAGTTTTTAGCATGCAAAAGCATACAAAACACCGTTTTTAAGTATACAAACTGTCATATTCATGTATATGTCGTGTGTAATGGCTTATGTTTGCAAAATCGAGATAAAATAGCTGTTTTCAGCTTGCAAAAACATACAAAATGCTGTTTTCAAGTATTTAAACTGTCATATTTATGTATATGTCGTGTGTAATGGCTAATGTTTGCAAAATCAAGATAAAATAGCTGTTTTCAGCTTGCAAAACATACAAAATGCTGTTTTCAAGTATTTAAACTGTCATATTCATGTTTCTGTCGTGTATAATGGCTAATGTTGGTTAAATCAAGATAAAATTGCTGTTTTAAGCATGCAAAAGCATTCAAAACACCGTTTTTAAGTATACAAACTGTCATATTCATATTTCTGTCGTGTATAATTGGTAATGTTGGTGAAATCAAGATAAAATAGCTGTTTTCAGCTTGAAAAAACATAAAAAATGCTGTTTTCAAGTATTTAAACTGTCATATTTATGTTTCTGTCGTGTATAATGGCTAATGTTGGTGAAATCAAGATAAACTTGCAGTTTTAAGCATGCAAAAGCATACAAAACACCGTTTTTAAGTGTACAAATTGTCATATTCATGTATATGTCGTGTGTAATGGCTTATGTTTGAAAAATCAAGATAAAATAGCTGTTTTCAGCTTGCAAAAACATACAAAATGCTGTTTTCAAGTATTTAAACTGTCATATTCATGTCTCCGTCGTGTATAATGGCTAATGTTGGTGAAATCAAGTTAAAATTGCAGTTTTAAGTATCCAAATGCATACAAAACACCGTTTTTAAGTATACAAACTGTTATATTCATGTATATGTTGTGTATAATGGCTAATGTTGGTGAAATCAAGATAAAATTGCTGTTTTAAGCATGCGAAAGCATACAAAACACCGTTTTTAAGTATACAAACGCTGTTTTCAAGTATTTAAACTGTCATATTTATGTTTCTGTTGTGTATACTAATGTTGGTTAAATCAAGATAAAATTGCTGTTTTAAGCATGCAAAAGCATTCAAAACACCGTTTTTAAGTATACAAACTGTCATATTCATGTTTCTGTCGTGTATAATGGCTAATGTTGGTGAAATCAAGATAAAATAGCTGTTTTCAGCTTGCAAAAACATACAAAATGCTGTTTTCAAGTATTTAAACTGTCATATTCATGTCTCCGTCGTGTATAATTGCTAATGTTGGTAAAATCAAGATTAAATTGCAGTTTTAAGCATCCAAATGCATACAAAACACCGTTTTTAAGTATACAAACTGTTATATTCATGTATATGTCGTGTGTAATGGCTTATGTTTGCAAAATCAAGATAAAATAGCTGTTTTCAGCTTGCAAAAACATACAAAATGCTGTTTTCAAGTATTTAAACTGTCATATTCATGTTTCTGTCGTGTATAATGGCTAATTTTGGTGAAATCAAGATAAACTTGCAGTTTTAAGCATGCAAAAGCATACAAAACACCGTTTTTAAGTGTACAAATTGTCATATTCATGTATATGTCGTGTGCAATGGCTTATGTTTGCAAAATCAAGATAAAAAAGCTGTTTTCAGCTTGCAAAAACATACAAAATGCTGTTTTCAAGTATTTAAACTGTAATATTCATGTTTCTGTCGTGTATGATGGCTAATGTTGGTGAAATCAAGATAAAATTGCAGTTTCAAGCATGCAAATGCATACAAAACACCGTTTTTAAGTATACAAACTGTTATATTCATGTATATGTTGTGTGTAATGGCTTATGTTTGCAAAATCAAGATAAAATAGCTGTTTTCAGCGTGCAAAACTTACAAAATGCTGTTTTCAAGTATTTAAACTGTCATATTCATGTTTCTGTCGTGTATGATGGCTAATGTTGGTGAAATCAAGATAAAATTGCAGTTTTAAGAATGCAAAAGCATACAAAACACCGTTTTAAGTATACAAACTGTCATATTCATGTAAATGTCGTGTGTAATGGCTTATTTTTGCAAAATCAAGATAAAATAGCTGTTTTCAGCTTGCAAAAACATACAAAATGCTGTTTTCAAGTATTTAAACTGTCATATTCATGTTTCTGTCGTGTATAATGGCTAATGTTGGTGAAATCAAGATAAAATTGCTGTTTTAAGCATGCAAAAGCATACAAAACACCGTTTTTAAGTATACAAACTGTCATATTTATGTATATGTCGTGTGTAATGGCTAATGTTTGCAAAATCAAGATAAAATAGCTGTTTTCAGCTTGCAAAACATACAAAATGCTGTTTTCAAGTATTTAAACTGTCATATTTATGTTTCTGTCGTGTATAATGGTTAATGTTGGTTAAATCAAGATAAAATTGCTGTTTAAAGCAAGCAAAAGCATTCTAAACACCGTTTTTAAGTATACAAACTGTCATATTCATGTTTCTGTCGTGTATAATGGCTAATGTTGGTGAAATCAAGATAAAATAGCTGTTTTCAGCTTGCAAAAACATACAAAATGCTGTTTTCAAGTATTTAAACTGTCATATTCATTTTTCTGTCGTGTATAATGGCTAATGTTAGTGATATCAAAATAAAATTGAAGTTTTAAGTATGCAAATGCATACAAAACACCGTTTTTAAGTATACAAACAGTCATATTCATGTAAATGTCGTGTGTAATGGCTTATGTTTGCAAAATCAAGATAAAATAGCTGTTTTCAGCTTGCAATAAAATACAAAATGCTGTTTTCAAGTATTTAAACTGTCATATTCATGTTTCTGTCATGTATAATGGCTAATGTTGGAGAAATCAAGATAAAATTGCAGTTTTAAGCATGCAAAAGCATACAAAACACCGTTTTTAAGTATACAAACTGTCATATTCATGTATATGTCGTGTGTAATGGCTTATGTTTGCAAAATCAAGATGAAATTGCTGTTTTCAGCTTGCAAAAACATACAAAATGCTGTTTTCAAGTATTTAAACTGTCATATTCATGTTTCTGTCGTATATAATGGCTAATGTTGGCGAAATCAAGATAAACTTGCAGTTTTAAGCATGCAAAAGCATACAAAACACCGTTTTTAAGTGTACAAATTGTCATATTCATGTATATGTCGTGTGTAATGGCTTATGTTTGCAAAATCAAGATAAAATAGCTGCTTTCAGCTTGCAAAAACATACAAAATGCTGTTTTCAAGTATTTAAACTGTCTTATTCATGTTTCTGTGGTGTATAATGGCTAATGTTGGTGAAATCAAGATAAAACTGCTGTTTTAAGCATTCAAAACACCGTTTTTAAGTATACAAACTGTCATATTCATGTTTCTGTCGTGTATAATGGCTAATTTTGGTGAAATCAAGATAAAATAGCTGTTTTCAGCTTGCAAAAACATACAAAATGCTGTTTTAAAGTATTTAAACTGTCATATTTATGTTTCTGTCGTGTATAATGGCTAATGTTGGTGAAATCAAGATAAACTTGCAGTTTTAAGCATGCAAAAGCATACAAAACACCGTTTTTAAGTGTACAAATTGTCATATTCATGTATATGTCGTGTGTAATGGCTTATGTTTGAAATATCAAGATAAAATAGCTGTTTTCAGCTTGCAAAAACATACAAAATGCTGTTTTTAAGTATTTAAACTGTCATATTCATGTCTCCGTCGTGTATAATGGCTAATGTTGGTGAAATCAAGATAATATTGCAGTTTTAAGCATCCAAATGCATACAAAACACCGTTTTTAAGTATACAAACTGTTCTATTCATGTATATGTCGTGTGTAATGGCTTATGTTTGCAAAATCAAGATAAAATAGCTGTTTTCCGCTTGCAAAAACATACAAAATGCTGTTGTCAAGTATTTAAACTGTCATATTCATGTTTCTGTCGTGTATAATGGCTAATGTTGGTGAAATCAAGATAAAATTGCAGTTTTAAGCATGCAAATGCATACAAAACACCGTTTTTAAGTATACAAACTGTCATATTCATGTAAATGTCGTGTGTAATGGCTTATGTTTGCAAAATCAAGATAAAATAGCTGTTTTCAGCTTGCAATAAAATACAGAATGCTGTTTTCAAGTATTTAAACTGTCATATTCATGTTTCTGTCATGTATAATGGCTAATGTTGGAGAAATCAAGATAAAATTGCAGTTTTAAGCATGCAAAAGCATACAAAACACCGTTTTTAAGTATACAAACTGTCATATTCATGTATATGTCGTGTGTAATGGCTTATGTTTGCAAAATCAAGATGAAATTGCTGTTTTCAGCTTGCAAAAACATACAAAATGCTGTTTACAAGTATTTAAACTGTCATATTCATGTTTCTGTCGTGTATAATGGCTAATGTTGGTGAAATCAAGATAAAATTGCTGTGTAAACCAGGCAAAAGCATACAAAACACCGTTTTTAAGTATAAAACTGTCATATTCATGTATATGTCGTGTGTAATGGCTTATGTTTGCAAAATCAAGATGAAATTGCTGTTTTCAGCTTGCAAAAACATACAAAATGCTGTTTTCAAGTATTTAAACCGTCATATTCATGTTTCTGTCGTGTATAATGGCTAATGTTTGCGAAATCAAGATAAACTTGCAGTTTTAAGCATGCAAAAGCATACAAAACACCGTTTTTAAGTGTACAAATTGTCATATTCATGTATATGTCGTGTGTAATGGCTTATGTTTGCAAAATCAAGATAAAATAGCTGTTTTCAGCTTGCAAAAACATACAAAATGCTGTTTTATAGTATTTAAACTGTCATATTCATGTTTCTGTCGTGTATAATGGCTAATGTTAGTGAAATCAAGGTAAAATTGCTGTTTTAAGCATGCAAAAGCATACAAAACACCGTTTTTAAGTATACATACTGTCATATTCATGTATATGTCGTGTGTAATGGCTTATGTTTGCAAAATCAAGATAAAATAGCTGTTTTCAGCTTGCAAAAAAATGCAAAATGCTGTTTTCAAATATTTAAACTGTAATATTCATGTTTCTGTCGTGTATAATGGCTAATGTTGGTGAAATCAAGATAAAATTGCTGTTTTAAGCATGCAAAAGCATACAAAACACCGTTTTTAAGTATACATACTGTCATATTCATGTATATGTCGTGTGTAATGGCTTATGTTTGCAAAATCAAATTAAAATAGCTGTTTTCAGCTGGCAAAAACATACAAAATGCTGTTTTCAAGTATATAAACTGTCATATTCATGTTTCTGTCGTGTATGATGGCTAATGTTGGTGAAATAAAGATAAAATTGCTGTTGAAAGCATGCAAAAGCATACAGAACACCGTTTTTAAGTATACAAACTGTCATATTCATGTAAATGTCGTGTGTAATGGCTTATGTTTGCAATATCAAGATAAAATAGCTGTTTTCAGCTTGCAAAAACATACAAAATGCTGTTTTCAAGTATTTAAACTGTCATATTAATGTTTCTGTCGTGTATAATGGCTAATGTTGGTGAAATCAAGATAAAATTGCAGTTTTAAGAATGCAAATGCATACAAAACACCGTTTTTAAGTATACAAATTGTTATATTCATGTATATGTCGTGTGTAATGGCTTATGTTTGCAAAATCAAGATAAAATAGCTGTTTTCAGCGTGCAAATACATACAAAATGCTGTTTTCAAGTATTTAAACTGTCATATTCATGTTTCTGTCGTGTATGATGGCTAATGTTGGTGCAATCAAGATAAAATTGCTGTGTAAACCAGGCAAAAGCATACAAAACACAGTTTTTAAGTATACAAACTGTCATATTCATGTATATGTCGTGTGTAATGGCTTATGTTTGCAAAATAAAGATAAAATAGCTGTTTTCAGCTTGCAAAAAAATACAAAATGCTGTTTTCAAGTATTTAAACTGTCATATTCATGTTTCTGTCGTGTATAATGGCTAATGTTGGTGAAATCAAGATAAACTTGCAGTTTTAAGCATGCAGAAGCATACAAAGCACCGTTTTTAAGTATACAATCTGTCATATTCATGTCAATGTCGTGTGTAATGGCTTATGTTTGCAAAATCAAGATAAAAAAGCTGTTTTCAGCTTGCAAAAACATACAAAATGCTGTTTTCAAGTATTTAAACTGTCATATTCATGTTTCTGTCGTGTATAATGGCTAATGTTGGTGAAATCAAGATAAAATTGCTGTGTAAACCAGGCAAAAGCATACAAAACACCGTTTTTAAGTATAAAACTGTCATATTCATGTATATGTCGTGTGTAATGGCTTATGTTTGCAAAATCAAGATGAAATTGCTGTTTTCAGCTTGCAAAAACATACAAAATGCTGTTTACAAGTATTTAAACTGTCATATTCATGTTTCTGTCGTGTATAATTGCTAATGTTGGTGAAATCAAGATAAAATTGCTGTGTAAACCAGGCAAAAGCATACAAAACACCGTTTTTAAGTATACAAACTGTCATATTCATGTATATGTCGTGTGCAATGGCTTATGTTTGCAAAATCAAGATGAAATTGCTGTTTTCAGCTTGCAAAAACAAACAAAATGCTGTTTTCAAGTATTTAAACTGTCATATTCATGTTTCTGTCGTGTATAATGGCTAATGTTGGTAAAATCAAGATAAACTTGCAGTTTTAAGCATGAAAAAGCATACAAAACACCGTTTTTAAGTGTACAAACTGTCATATTCATGTATATGTCGTGTGTAATGGCTTATGTTTGCAAAATCAAGATAAAATAGCTGTTTTCAGCTTGCAAAAACATACAAAATGCTGTTTTCAAGTATTTAAACTGTCATATTCATGTCTCTGTCGTGTATAATGACTAATGTTGGTGAAATCAAGATAAAATTGCAGTTTTAAGCATGCAAATGCATACAAAACACCGTTTTTAAGTATACAAACTGTCATATTCATGTAAATGTCGTGTGTAATGGCTTATGTTTGCAAAATCAAGATAAAATAGCTGTTTTCAGCTTGCAATAAAAAACAAAATGCTGTTTTCAAGTATTTAAACTGTCATATTCATGTTTCTGTCGTGTATAATGGCTAATGTTGGTAAAATCAAGATAAAATTGCTGTGTAAACCAGGCAAAAGCATACAAAATACCGTTTTTAAGTATAAAACTGTCATATTCATGTATATGTCGTGTGTAATGGCTTATGTTTGCAAAATCAAGATGAAATTGCTGTTTTCAGCTTGCAAAAACATACAAAATGCTGTTTTCAAGTATTTAAACCGTCATATTCATGTTTCTGTTGTGTATAATGGCTAATGTTTGCGAAATCAAGATAAACTTGCAGTTTTAAGCATGCAAAAGCATACAAAACACCGTTTTTAAGTGTACAAATTGTCATATTCATGTATATGTCGTGTGTAATGGCTTATGTTTGCAAAATCAAGATAAAATAGCTGTTTTCAGCTTGCAAAAACATACAAAATGCTGTTTAAAGTATTTAAACTGTCATATTCATGTTTCTGTCGTGTATAATGGCTAATGTTGGTGAAATCAATGTAAAATTGCTGTTTTAAGCATGCAAAAGCATACAAAACACCGTTTTTAAGTATACATACTGTCATATTCATGTATATTTCGTGTGTAATGGCTTATGTTTGCAAAATCAAGATAAAATAGCTGTTTTCAGCTTGCAAAAAAATGCAAAATGCTGTTTTCAAGTATTTAAACTGTAATATTCATGTTTCTGTCGTGTATAATGGCTAATGTTGGTGAAATCAAGATAAACTTGCTGTTTTAAGCATGCAAAAGCATACAAAACACCGTTTTTAAGTATACATACTGTCATATTCATGTATATGTCGTGTGTAATAACTTATGTTTGCAAAATCAAAATAAAATAGCTGTTTTCAGCTGGCAAAAACAAACAAAATGCTGTTTTCAAGTATATAAACTGTCATATTCATGTTTCTGTCGTGTATGATGGCTAATGTTGGTGAAATAAAGATAAAATTGCTGTTTTAAGCATGCAAAAGCATACAGAACACCGTTTTTAAGTATACAAACTGTCATATTCATGTAAATGTCGTGTGTAATGGCTTATGTTTGCAATATCAAGATAAAATAGCTGTTTTCAGCTTGCAAAAACATACAAAATGCTGTTTTCAAGTATTTAAACTGTCATATTAATGTTTCTGTCGTGTATAATGGCTAATGTTGGTGAAATCAAGATAAAATTGCAGTTTTAAGAATGCAAATGCATACAAAACACCGTTTTTAAGTATACAAATTGTTATATTCATGTATATGTCGTGTGTAATGGCTTATGTTTGCAAAATCAAGATAAAATAGCTGTTTTCAGCGTGCAAATACATACAAAATGCTGTTTTCAAGTATTTAAACTGTCATATTCATGTTTCTGTCGTGTATGATGGCTAATGTTGGTGAAATCAAGATAAAATTGCTGTGTAAACCAGGCAAAAGCATACAAAACACCGTTTTTAAGTATACAAACTGTCATATTCATGTATATGTCGTGTGTAATGGCTTAAGTTTGCAAAATAAAGATAAAATAGCTGTTTTCAGCTTGCAAAAAAATACAAAATGCTGTTTTCAAGTATTTAAACTGTCATATTCATGTTTCTGTCGTGTATAATGGCTAATGTTGGTGAAATCAAGATAAACTTGCAGTTTTAAGCATGCAAAAGCATACAAAGCACCGCTTTTAAGTATACAAACTGTCATATTCATGTATATGTCGTGTGTAATGGCTTATGTTTGCAAAATCATGATAAAAAAGCTGTTTTCAGCTTGCAAAAACATACAAAATGCTGTTTTCAAGTATTTAAACTGTCATATTCATGTTTTTGTCGTGTATAATGGCTAATGTTGGTGAAATCAAGATAAAATTGCTGTGTAAACCAGGCAAAAGCATACAAAACACCGTTTTTAAGTATAAAACTCTCATATTCATGTATATGTCGTGTGTAATGGCTTATGTTTGCAAAATCAAGATGAAATTGCTGTTTTCAGCTTGCAAAAACATACAAAATGCTGTTTACAAGTATTTAAACTGTCATGTTCATGTTTCTGTCGTGTATAATGGCTAATGTTTGCGAAATCAAGATAAACTTGCAGTTTTAAGCATGCAAAAGCATACAAAACACCGTTTTTAAGTGTACAAATTGTCATATTCATGTATATGTCGTGTGTAATGGCTTATGTTTGCAAAATCAAGATAAAATAGCTGTTTTCAGCTTGCAAAAACCAACAAAATGCTGATTTCAAGTATTTAAACTGTCATATTCCTGTTTCTGTCGTGTATAATGCCTAATGTTAGTGATATCAAAATAAAATTGCTGTTTTAAGCATGCAAAAACATACAAAACACCGTTTTTAAGTATATAAACTGTCATATTCATGTATATGTCGTGTGTAATGGCTTATGTTTGCAAAATCAAGATAAAATAGCTGTTTTCAACTTGCAAAAACATACAAAATGCTGTTTTCAAGTATTTAAACTTTCATATTCATGTTTCTGTCGTGTATAATGGCTAATGTTGGTGAAATTAAGATAAAATTGCTGTTTTAAGCATGCAAAAGCATACAAAACACCGTTTTTAAGTATACAAACTGTCATATTCATGTTTCTGTCGTGTATAATGGCTAATGTTGGTGAAACAAGATAAAATTGCTGTTCTAAGCATACAAAACACCGTTTTTAAGTATACAAACTATCATATTCATGTATATGTCGTGAGTACTGGCTTATGTTTGCAAAATCAAGATAAAATAGCTATTTTCAGCTTGCAAAAACATACAAAATGCTGTTTTCAAGTATTTAAACTGTCATATTCATGTGTCTGTCGTGTATAATGGCTAATGTTGGTGAAATCAAGATAAAATTGCTGTTTTAAGCATGCAAAAGCATACAAAACACCGTTTTTAAGTATACAAACTGTCATATTCATGTTTCTGTCGTGTATAATGGCTAATGTTGGTGAAATCAAGATAAAATTGCTGTTTTAAGCATGCAAAAGCATACAAAACACCGTTTTTAAGTATACAAACTGTCATATTCATGTATATGTCGTGTGTAATGGCTTATGTTTGCAAAATCAAGATAAAATAGCTGTTTTCAACTTGCAAAAACATACAAAATTCTGTTTTCAATTATTTAAACTGTCATATTCATGTTTCTGTCGTGTATAATGGCTAATGTTGGTGAAATCAAGATAAAATTGCTGTTCTAAGCATGCAAAAGCATACAAAACACCGTATTTAAGTATACAAACTATCATATTCATGTATATGTCGTGAGTACTGGCTTATGTTTGCAAAATCAAAATAAAATAGCTTTTTTCAGCTTGCAAAAACATGCAAAATGCTGTTTTCAAGTATTTAAACTGTCATATTCATGTTTCTGTCGTGTATAATGGCTAATGTTGGTAAAATCAAGATAAAATTGCTGTTTTAAGCATGCATAAGCATACAAAACACCGTTTTTAAGTATACAAACTGTCATATTCATGTTTCTGTCGTGTATAATGGCTAATAGTGGTGAAATCAAGATAAAATTGCTGTTCTAAGCATGCAAAAGCATACAAAACACCGTTTTTAAGTATACAAACTATCATATTCATGTATATGTCGTGAGTACTGGCTTATGTTTGCAAAATCAAGATAAAATAGCTGTTTTCAGCTTGCAAAAACATACAAAATGCTGATTTCAAGTATTTAAACTGTCATATTCCTGTTTCTGTCGTGTATAATGCCTAATGTTATTGATATAAAAATAAAATTGCTGTTTTAAGCATGCAAAAACATACAAAACACCGTTTTTAAGTATACAAACTGTCATATTCATGTATATGTCGTGTGTAATGGCTTATGTTTGCAAAATCAAGATAAAATAGCTGTTTTCAACTTGCAAAAACATACAAAATGCTGTTTTCAAGTATTTAAACTTTCCTATTCATGTTTCTGTCGTGTATAATGGCTAATGTTGGTGAAATTAAGATAAAATTGCTGTTTTAAGCATGCAAAAGCATACAAAACACCGTTTTTAAGTATACAAACTGTCATATTCATGTTTCTGTCGTGTATAATGGCTAATGTTGGTGAAACAAGATAAAATTGCTGTTCTAAGCATACAAAACACCGTTTTTAAGTATACTAACTATCATATTCATGTATATGTCGTGAGTACTGGCTTATGTTTGCAAAATCAAGATAAAATAGCTGTTTTCAGCTTGCAAAAACATACAAAATGCTGTTCTCAAGTATTTAAACTGTCATATTCATGTGTCTGTCGTGTATAATGGCTAATGTTGGTGAAATCAAGATAAAATTGCTGTTTTAAGCATGCAAAAGCATACAAAACACCGTTTTTAAGTATACAAACTGTCATATTCATGTATATGTCGTGTTTAATGGATTATGTTTGCAAAATCAAGATAAAATAGCTGTTTTCAGCTTGCAAAAACATACAAAATGCTGTTTTCAAGTATTTAAACTGTCATATTCATGTTTCTGTCGTGTATAATGGCTAATGTTGGTGAAATCAAGATAAAATTGCTGTTTTAAGCATGCAAAAGCATACAAAACACCGTTTTTAAGTATACAAACTGTCATATTCATGTATATGTCGTGTGTAATGGCTTATGTTTGCAAAATCAAGATAAAATAGCTGTTTTCAGCTTGCAAAAACATACAAAATGCTGTTTTCAATTATTTAAACTGTCATATTCATGTTTCTGTCGTGTATAATGGCTAATGTTGGTGAAATTAAGATAAAGTTGCTGTTTTAAGCATGCAAAAGCATACAAAACACCGTTTTTAAGTATACAAACTGTCATATTTATGTTTCTGTCGTGTATAATGGCTAATGTTGGTGAAATTAAGATAAAATTGCTGTTTTAAGCATGCAAAAGCATACAAAACACCGTTTTTAAGTATACAAACTGTCATATTCATGTATATGTCGTGAGTACTGGCTTATGTTTGCAAAATCAAGATAAAATAGCTGTTTTCAGCTTGCAAAAACATACAAAATGCTGATTTCAAGTATTTAAACTGTCATATTCCTGTTTCTGTCGTGTATAATGCCTAATGTTAGTGGTATCAAAATAAAATTGCTGTTTTAAGCATGCAAAAACATACAAAATACCGTTTTTAAGTATACAAACTTTCATATTCATGTATATGTCGTGTGTAATGGCTTATGTTTGCAAAATCAAGATAAAATAGCTGTTTTCAACTTGCAAAAATATACAAAATGCTGTTTTCAAGTATTTAAACTTTCATATTCATGTTTCTGTCATGTTTAATGGCTAATGTTGGTGAAATTAAGATAAAATTGCTGTGTAAAGCATACAAAACACCGTTTTTAAGTATACAAACTGTCATATTCATGTTTCTGTCGTGTATAATGGCTAATGTTGGTGAAATCAAGATAAAATTGCTGTTTTAAGCATGCAAAAGCATACAAAACACCGTTTTTAAGTATACAAACTGTCATATTCATGTATATGTCGTGTGTAATGGCTTATGTTTGCAAAATCAAGATAAAATAGCTGTTTTCAGCTTGCAAAAACATACAAAATGCTGTTTTCAATTATTTAAACTGTCATATTCATGTTTCTGTCGTGTATAATGGCTAATGTTGGTGAAATTAAGATAAAATTGCTGTTTTAAGCATGTAAAAGCATACAAAACACCGTTTTTAAGTATACAAACTGTCATATTCATGTTTCTGTCGTGTATAATGGCTAATGTTGGTGAAATTAAGATAAAGTTGCTGTTTTAAGCATGCAAAAGCATACAAAACACCGTTTTTAAGTATACAAACTGTCATATTTATGTTTCTGTCGTGTATAATGGCTAATGTTGGTGAAATTAAGATAAAATTGCTGTTTTAAGCATGCAAAAGCATACAAAACACCGTTTTTAAGTATACAAACTGTCATATTCATGTATATGTCGTGTGTAATGGCTTATGTTTGCAAAATCAAGATAAAATAGCTGTTTTCAACTTGCAAAAACATACAAAATTCTGTTTTCAATTATTTAAACTGTCATATTCATGTTTCTGTCGTGTATAATGGCTAATGTTGGTGAAATTAAGATAAAATTGCTGTTTTAAGCATGCAAAAGCATACAAAACTCCGTTTTTAAGTATACAAACTGTCATATTCATGTTTCTGTCGTGTATAATGGCTAATGTTGGTGAAATCAAGATTAAATTGCTGTTCTAAGCATGCAAAAGCATACAAAACACCGTATTTAAGTATACAAACTATCATATTCATGTATATGTCGTGAGTACTGGCTTATGTTTGCAAAATCAAGATAAAATAGCTGTTTTCAGCTTGCAAAAACATACAAAATGCTGTTTTCAATTATTTAAACTGTCATATTCATGTTTCTGTCGTGTATAATGGCTAATGTTGGTGAAATTAAGATAAAATTGCTGTTTTAAGCATGCAAAAGCATACAAAACACCGTTTTTAAGTATACAAACTGTCATATTCATGTTTCTGTCGTGTATAATGGCTAATGTGTGTGAAATTAAGATAAAATTGCTGTTTTAAGCATGCAAAAGCATACAAAACACCGTTTTTAAGTATACAAACTGTCATATTCATGTTTCTGTCGTGTATAATGTCTAATGTTGGTGAAATCAAGATAAAATTGCTGTTTTAAGCATGCAAAAGCATACAAAACACCGTTTTTAAGTATACAAACTGTCATATTCATGTATATGTCGTGTGTAATGGCTTATGTTTGCAAAATCAAGATAAAATAGCTGTTTTCAGCTTGCAAAAACATACAAAATGCTGTTTTCAATTATTTAAACTGTCATATTCATGTTTCTGTCGTGTATAATGGCTAATGTTGGTGAAATTAAGATAAAGTTGCTGTTTTAAGCATGCAAAAGCATACAAAACACCGTTTTTAAGTATACAAACTGTCATATTCATGTTTTTGTCGTGTATAATGGCTAATGTTGGTGAAATTAAGATAAAATTGCTGTTTTAAGCATGCAAAAGCATACAAAACACCGTTTTTAAGTATACAAACTGTCATATTCATGTTTCTGTCGTGTATAATGGCTAATGTTGGTGAAATCAAGATAAAATTGCTGTTTTAAGCATGCAAAAGCATACAAAACACCGTTTTTAAGTATATAAACTGTCATATTCATGTATATGTCGTGTGTAATGGCTTATGTTTGCAAAATCAAGATAAAATAGCTGTTTTCAGCTTGCAAAAACATACAAAATTCTGTTTTCAATTATTTAAACTGTCATATTCATGTTTCTGTCGTGTATAATGGCTAATGTTGGTAAAATCAAGATAAAATTGCTGTTTTAAGCATGCAAAAGCATACAAAACACCGTTTTTAAGTATACAAACTGTCATATTCATGTTTCTGTCGTGTATAATGGCTAATGTTGGTGAAATCAAGATAAAATTGCTGTTTTAAGCATGCAAAAGCATACAAAACACCGTTTTTAAGTATACAAACTATCATATTCATGTATATGTCGTGAGTACTGGCTTATGTTTGCAAAATCAAGATAAAATAGCTGTTTTCAGCTTGCAAAAACATACAAAATGCTGATTTCAAGTATTTAAACTGTCATATTCCTGTTTCTGTCGTGTATAATGCCTAATGTTAGTGATATCAAAATAAAATTGCTGTTTTAAGCATGCAAAAACATACAAAACACCGTTTTTAAGTATACAAACTGTCATATTCATGTATATGTCGTGTGTAATGGCTTATGTTTGCAAAATCAAGATAAAATAGCTGTTTTCAACTTGCAAAAACATACAAAATGCTGTTTTCAAGTATTTAAACTTTCATATTCATGTTTCTGTCGTGTATAATGGCTAATGTTGGTGAAATTAAGATAAAATTGCTGTTTTAAGCATGCAAAAGCATACAAAACACCGCTTTTAAGTATACAAACTGTCATATTCATGTTTTTGTCGTGTATAATGGCTAATGTTGGTGAAACAAGATAAAATTGCTGTTCTAAGCATACAAAACACCGTTTTTAAGTATACAAACTATCATATTCATGTATATGTCGTGAGTACTGGCTTATGTTTGCAAAATCAAGATAAAATAGCTGTTTTCAGCTTGCAAAAACATACAAAATGCTGTTTTCAAGTATTTAAACTGTCATATTCATGTAACTGTCGTGTATAATGGCTAATGTTGGTAAAATCAAGATAAAATTGCTGTTTTAAGCATGCAAAAGCATACAAAAACCGTTTTTAAGTATACAAACTGTCATATTCATGTTTCTGTCGTGTATAATGGCTAATGTTGGTGAAATCAAAATAAAATTGCTGTTTTAAGCATGCAAAAGCATACAAAACACCGTTTTTAAGTATACAAACTGTCATATTCATGTATATGTCGTGTTTAATGGATTATGTTTGCAAAATCAAGATAAAATAGCTGTTTTCAGCTTGCAAAAACATACAAAATGCTGTTTTCAAGTATTTAAACTGTCATATTCATGTTTCTGTCGTGTATAATGGCTAATGTTGGTGAAATCAAGATAAAATTGCTGTTTTAAGCATGCAAAAGCATACAAAACACCGTTTTTAAGTATACAAACTGTCATATTCATGTATATGTCGTGTTTAATGGCTTATGTTTGCAAAATCAAGATAAAATAGCTGTTTTCAGCTTGCAAAAACATACAAAATGCTGTTTTCAAGTATTTAAACTCTCATATTCATGTTTCTGTCGTGTATAATGGCTAATGTTGTTGAAATCAAGATAAAATTGCTGTTTTAAGCATGCAAAAGCATACAAAACACGGTTTTTAAGTATACAAACTGTCATATTTATTTATATGTCGTGTGTAATGGCTTATGTTTGCAACATCAAGATAAAATAGCTGTTTTCAGCTTGCAAAAACATACAAAATGCTGTTTTCAAGTATTTAAACTGTCATATTCATGTTTCTGTCGAGTATAATGGCTAATGTTGGTGAAATCAAGATAAAATTGCTGTTTTAAGCATGCAAAAGCATACAAAACACCGTTTTTAAGTATACAAACTGTCATATTCATGTATATGTCGTGTGTAATGGCTTATGTTTGCAAAATCAAGATAAAATAGCTGTTTTCAGCTTGCAAAAACATAAAAAATTCTGTTTTCAATTATTTAAACTGTCATATTCATGTTTCTGTCGTGTATAATGGCTAATGTTGGTGAAATTAAGATAAAATTGCTGTTTTAAGCATGTAAAAGCATACAAAACACCGTTTTTAAGTATACAAACTGTCATATTCATGTTTCTGTCATGTATAATGGCTAATGTTGGTAAAATCAAGATAAAATTGCTGTTCTAAGCATGCAAAAGCATACAAAACACCGTATTTAAGTATACAAACTATCATATTCATGTATATGTCGTGAGTACTGGCTTATGTTTGCAAAATCAAGATAAAATAGCTGTTTTCAGCTTGCAAAAACATACAAAATGCTGTTTTCAAGTATTTAAACTGTCATATTCATGTTACATGGTGAGAACCCCTGACCTCAGCTGCTTCTCAGGAGCGTCAGCTATCTCCTGACGCATCATATTATATTTTACTTAGAGCTGGAATTGTATTTTATAATTTAGTCTGATGTTAGTCTTGGAACAATAAAGTACATATTGTAATCCATTGTTATTTGTAAAGGAAATAAAAATCTTTTTAAAAAGTGTAACAGAAGAAGCAATAAAATAATTGGCGCAGTCGCATTGGATTCTGGAAGAAGATTCATCAAGAAAAATTCTTCAGTTTCTACTGTTAATCCAGAGAGAAGAACCACAGCCCGAAGAAATTCATCGTGAATCCATCGAGGTTGATATGAAGACTTCTTCTGTATTACTCATGTAAGTTGCTTTCCTTTCAAACAATCCATTTTATGTCAGACTCCTCGCGTTTATCTATCTCCATAGAGGAAAATAGTGAAAACGAGCTAGAATTAGAATATAAAAATAAAATTTTTGATATTGATTTAAGTTTATTATTTTCAATTTTACAATTAAAAGAGGGAGTTGCATTGCAAAACAATAGTTGTTCAGACATGTCGACAATCCCCAAATTTGATTCTAAACTGCTTGATATAGTACCAAAATTCGATGGTAACCCATTAGAATTATCAGCATTCTTAGACATTTCTAATACACTCATTAATAATTATTGGGATTCAAACCCACAGAACATACAATGTGTTCAAAATATTACAGTAATTTATGGCATTTATGCTAAATTAATCGGTCCAGCACGTGAAGTTTATTCTACTTGCACAACTAAAGACTGGAAAACAGTAAAAGACGCATTAACTGCACATTTTGGCGATCAAAGAGACGAAAACGGTTTATTGTTTGACCTTGATCAATTACGTCAGAAAGATAATGAAGAACCATTACAATTTTACACTAGAGTCATGTCGAATTTAAGTGCTCTACATAATTATGTTGACATCCACGAAGATGCGAATGTCATTACTGTTGTTAAAAAGAATTTTTATAACACACACGCTTTAAAAATATTTCTAGCTGGTTTAAAAGAACCTTTAGGATCAACGATCCGAGCCATGAAACCTAATACTCTAGCAGAGGCGAGACAGTTTATCATCTCGGAAGATAACATCCGTCATCTGCAAAGATCACATTTCAACAGAAACAAAATTCAAAATTTAAAGCCAAACGCAAATTTACCGATTCGTAAACAATATTCTTTACCTCCACCACCACCAAGATATAATAATTATTATCAACCATTCCCGAGTAACCCTATCAACTTGCAACCCAGATTTAATCAAACACCACAAAGATTTCCCACTAACCAACAAGTATTTGGAAATAAACCCAAATCCAACACTGTTAATGTATGGAAACCCCAATTCTCCACAAATCGACCTATACAACAAAGACCCACTCCTATGAGCGGAATATCACATGGTACCTTCCCAAAACCTAATACAATGATAAGTAGACCACCATACCAACAAAGACAACAAAACTATGTAGTAGAAGAATTATTTAATGTCGAACAACCGACACAGTACTATGAGGAAAATGACGAACCTTACGAAACAGATTATACCGACTATGACACACAAAATCAAATCTTTTACGCAAACGAAATCTCTGATAATAATCACGAAGAGTCACCTTGCGAAAATAACCAAAATTTTCACGAACTGAGCCTAACAACGAACCAAACATAGAGCTTCACTCGATTTATGATAAAAAAGATTTACCTTACGTTCAAATTTCAAATCCCCCGTTAAAATTATTAATCGATACCGGCGCAACAAAGTCATTCTTAAACCCAGACATTGCCGAAAAATATTTTAAAAATTATATTAAGAAAGAAAATTTTACCATCTCTTCAATATTCCAAACAACTAAACGAGATTCTTGTATTGAAATCCCAGCATTCCCCGAATTTAATGACGACAAAAAAATAAAATTCTATCTTTTTAAATTTCATCATTTCTTTGACGGTTTAATAGGTTATGACACCCTTAAAAACTTAAATGTACAACTTAATATAAAACAATCTATTTTGAAAACACCGAATACTGAAATAAAATTATCTCATTACGAGGCAAAGAAAAAATTATTATTTTTTGCACGTATAGAACCACACACTTTAGAAACTTTAAAAATTCCCGTAAAAGTAAATAACGGTGATATATTAATACCATCAACTAAAATATTTAATTGTTTAATAAGAGAATGTATAACAAATTGTCAAGACGGATACGCACCCGTTGATATTTACAATATTACTAACGAACCCCAAGAAATAAAACTGTACGAACTAATAAATGTAAACACATTTAATGAGACAGATTTTGAATTATTTTACGCTACAACCTTTAATGAATCATATGAAAAATTAAATAAATCTGATATAGTAAATTTAATTCGTACCGAACACACTAACTTAGAAGAAAAATACCAAATTGAAAAATTAGTTAAATCCTATTCAGATATTTTTCATCGTGAAGGCACACCGTTAACTTTCACAAATAAAATAAAACATAAAATAACAACTAAAGATGAAATACCTGTTCATACAAAATCTTATAGATACCCTTTTATTCATAAGCCCGAAGTTGAAAGACAAATAAATAATATGTTACAACAAGGAATTATTAGACCCAGCGACTCACCCTGGTCATCCCCTATTTGGATCGTTCCAAAGAAGGCCGATGCCTCCGGAAAACAAAAATGGCGAAGTGTAGTCGATTATCGAAAGATAAACGAAAAAACTACAGATGATCGTTACCCAATACCAAATATCACAGACATCTTAGATAGATTAGGACGTTCACAATATTTTTCCACCCTCGATTTGGCGAGTGGATTTCACCAAATTGAAATGCACCCAAATGATATTCAGAAAACCGCATTTAATGTTGAAAACGGACACTACGAGTATTTGAGAATGCCATTCGGACTCAAAAATGCACCATCCACATTTCAGAGAGTAATAGATAATGTTTTAAAAGAATTTATTAATAAAACCTGTTTTGTATTCATGGATGATATCATTGTTTTCTCAGCTTCTCTTCAAGAACACATGGTTAATTTAAAACAAATTTTTCAAAAATTACGTGAAAGTAACCTTAAAATCCAACTCGATAAGTCAGAATTCTTAAAAAAGGAAGTTACATTCCTTGGTCATATAATCACACCCGACGGTATTAAACCAAACCCAGAAAAAATCAGAGTTATACAAAATTATCCCCTACCAAAAACATCAAAAGAAATAAAAGCATTTTTAGGACTGTTAGGATATTACAGAAAATTTATAAAAAATTTTGCTAAATTAACAAAGCCAATGACTTCATGTTTAAAGAAAAATGCAACCATAGATATTCAAAATACCGAGTACGTTAATTGCTTTAATATTTGCAAAAATTTATTATCGAACGAACCAATCTTACAATTTCCAAATTTCGAAAAACCTTTCATTCTGACAACAGACGCGAGTAATGTTGCAATAGGCGCGGTACTATCACAAGGAAAAGTCGGATCAGATTTACCGATAGCTTATGCAAGTCGCACACTCAATGACTCCGAAACTAAGTACTCAACTATAGAGAAAGAGCTTTTAGCGATAGTTTGGGCGGTCAAACATTTCAGACCCTATTTATTTGGACGTAAATTTCTTATTTACACAGACCATCGTCCATTACAATGGCTGTTCTCACTTAAAGAACCCAATTCTAAACTTGTTAGATGGCGCTTGAAGCTAGAAGAGTATGATTATCAAATAATTTATAAAAAGGATCTTTAAATAAAAACGCAGACGCACTATCACGAATCCAAATTAATGTTAACGAAACAATTGAAGATTCAGGAGGAATATTTGATTTTATGAAAGAATTTAATAAAAGTTTTGCTGAAAATATTAAAGAAGATAAAAACAAAAAATTTGATAATAATTCATTAGCTGTTGAACATGATAACGAAATTATAGAAATCCCTGATGATGACGACACAGTGCACACAAACGTAGAAAATCCAATCGTAGGTATTCCAATTGTTGAAAAGCCAGTTAACTACGGAAAAAATCAAATTATTATTTCAGAAGTACATTACGATCCAAAGAAACCAAAAATTGTAAAACTATTTCAGAACACACAACGTATAATTATTCAAATCTCAAAAAATAATTATGTTAGAGATATAGTAAATTTTGTAAAAGAATATATTGTCCCGAAAGTGAAGTATCAATTATATTTTGAAGACCCAATATATGAAAAATTTTGTTCAGTAATTCAAAAATATTTTAAAAACTCCGAAATAAACCTTGTTAGGTATACTCAAAAACTTTTAGACATAGAAAATCAAGATGATATTAAACAAACAATACAAAATTATCATGAAAGTAAAACAAACCACCGAGGTCTCGATGAGACTGAAAATCAAATAAAAACACGATATTATTGGCCAAATTTAAGAAAATCTATTCAAACTTACATAAACGAATGTGAAATATGTTTGAAAACAAAATATGATAGAGTACCAATAAAACCAAAATTTAATATTACCCCCACTCCAACGAAACCATTTCAAATATTGCACGTAGACACAATTTCTTTAGAAAAACAAAAATTTCTTACTATTATTGATTCATTCTCAAGATACGCACAGGCTTATAAATTAAACTCAGGCCAAGGTATTGAAGTTGTAAATAATCTTGTAAAATATTTTACACATCATGGCATCCCAGACCAAGTCATTTCAGACAACGGTCTAGAATTTAAAAATTCATTAATTAGAGAACTGTTAGAAGTACACAAAATTAAATTACATTTCGTCAGTTCCCAACACCCAGAATCAAATGGTATGATTGAACGATTCCATTCAACCCTTATCGAACACATCCGATTATTAAATAATCAGGAAGAATATTCTAAAGAACCTATTGAAATAAAAATTAACTATGCACTTTTAGCATATAATAATTCCATTCATTCAGTCACAAAATTAAAACCATGCGAAATAATATCAGGACATTTAGACTCTCATTCATTATTAGATATTGAGTTAGAAAAACAATTAGTTAATAACTATATTGTTAATCATAAAGAAAAAATAAAACTGCTTTATAATAAAATTAGAGAAAGAAATGAAAATTACAAACAAAAGACAATAAATTACGTTAATAAAAATCGCGAAGATCTACCGGAAATACCAGACACAGTATTCGTAAAGAATAAACAAAAACAAAGTAAAACAAAGAATAAATTTAAACCTGAACAGATTGATAAAATAAATCAGAAACTAAAGACGGCGGAAATTAAACCAGATCACGGTAATACTTCAAAAAATATTCACCTATCTAATATAAAGAGACCAAGATTAAAAACTTATCACTTTAAAAAGATAAAAAGTAGAGTTAAACCAAAAATAAAAATATTGGAAAATAAATTATTGAAAAAGTCTCCTTTGTTACAGACTAGCGATCCTTCACATGACGAAGACGCAAATAGTACAAATACAGAATTTAGCGACTAATCCCGGCATCCTTCCATTTAAATTGGGACATGCAAAAATACAAACCTCTTCCCATACCTTCTTACATTACATTGACCTTAAGTCTATTAAAAATGCAATAACTTCAACAAATGAAATTTACTTACAAATAAAAGTAATAATAGACGCAGCTACCCCAGATCTTTATCATTCTTTACACAGTTATTATAAACGATTAGAAAATGAAATTAAAACTGTTAATAATAAAATTAATTTGTTTTATCATGAAAAACGTCAAAAACGCGGCGTAATCAACCCTTTAGGTTCAATTATAAAAATAATAACAGGCAACATGGATAACGAAGATGCCAATGAAATTCATAAGAATATTTTAGAATTAGAAACACATCAAAATAAGATCGTTGCAAAATTAAATAAATAAATTTCACTCTCAAAAATGATTATGTCTAGCATCAATGAGACAATGACTATAATTATGAATAATCAACATAAAATTCAGAACAAGACGAACGAACTAGTTCAAGCAATAAACAGTACAAACTATAATTTCTTATATTATACAGAAACACACGAAACTTTGGAACAAATAAAACTTAATCTCGATTCAATATTAAATTTCATCGTAGAAATGGAAAACGCCATAACATTTGCAAATTTAAAAATTGCTCATCCTAGTATTATTCCTTATCAAGATTTAAAAGAAATTGTTAATGAATTATATTTAATTTATAATCACAAACAACTGCTATTTTCTGATGCCAATGACCTCTTAAAATATTATAATGTCATAGAAACCAAAGTACATATTTTTGAAGAAAAAGTTATGTTTTCACTAGAATTTCCTCTAGTCCACCCGGAAACCTTCGAACATTATCATTTATTCTCAATTCCCAACGAAAATAAATCAATTATTATTCCACCCTCAACCTACCTATCATTAAGCAACAATGCATATCAATACAGCAATGATGAATGCATCGATCTGCAACCAGAATTTTTGTGTAAAAGCACAAGTCTCTTACCACTACAGAAAGAAAAAGACTGTTTAATTTCAATTTTGTCATCTGAAGTTACAGCAAATAATTGTCAACACATACCAGTCACAATGAATCAAGAAATCATTTTGAAAATTAATGAAGCACACTACATTGGAATATTTCCTAAACATCAGAAGGTACAAACAATGTGCAAGCAAAACACTATTGCTTCCTTACAAGGAACATATCTGTTCGTTGTTCCACCTACTTGCGGATTCAAAACACCCTTTTACGTCTACTCCAACAAAATGAAGATAATACCGGGTCACCCACTAAAACTAGAAAAAATTGAGATGCGAAACTCAACCGTAGCACAAGTTGAAGAATTAAAATTGGATAAATTATCACTCGACAAGCTACACCAAATTCAACTTCAAGAAACTCAAGAAGTCCCCGCAGATCCAATCGATCTACAGATCCATTATTCAAGAGGATTGACCATTTATATCGCCATCTTCACGGCTATAATAATATTACATTTTATTGTAAAACTAATCAAAAATAAAATGTTACAGAAAGTTCAAGGAAACCCAAGGGTAGTTGACGAAACTCAAGTTGTTCCACCCTAGAGTTTCTGCTTAAGGAGGGAGGTGTTACATGGTGAGAACCCCTGACCTCAGCTGCTTCTCAGGAGCGTCAGCTATCTCCTGACGCATCATATTATATTTTACTTAGAGCTGGAATTGTATTTTATAATTTAGTCTGATGTTAGTCTTGGAACAATAAAGTACATATTGTAATCCATTGTTATTTGTAAAGGAAATAAAAATCTTTTTAAAAAGTGTAACAGAAGAAGCAATAAATTAATTTTCATGTATATGTCGTGTGTAATGGCTTATGTTTGCAAAATCAAGATGAAATAGCTGTTTTCAGCTTGCAAAAACATACAAAATGCTGTTTTCAATTATTTAAACTGTCATATTCATGTTTCTGTCGTGTATAATGGCTAATGTTGGTGAAATTAAGATAAAATTGCTGTTTTAAGCATGCAAAAGCATACAAATACCGTTTTTAAGTATACAAACTGTCATATTCATGTTTCTGTCGTGTATAATGGCTAATGTGGGTGAAATTAAGATAAAATTGCTGTTTTAAGCATGCAAAAGCATACAAAACACCGTTTTTAAGTATACAAACTGTCATATTCATGTTTCTGTCGTGTATAATGTCTAATGTTGGTAAAATCAAGATAAAATTGCTGTTTTAAGCATGCAAAAGCATACAAAACACCGTTTTTAAGTATACAAACTGTCATATTCATGTATATGTCGTGTGTAATGGCTTATGTTTGCAAAATCAAGATAAAATAGCTGTTTTCAGCTTGCAAAAACATACAAAATGCTGTTTTCAAATATTTAAACTGTCATATTCATGTATATGTCGTGTGTAATGGCTTATGTTTGCAAAATCAAGATAAAATAACTGTTTTCAGCTTGCAAAAACATACAAAATGCTGTTTTCAAGTATTTAAACTGTCATATTCATGTTTCTGTCGTGTATAATCGCTAATGTTGGTGAAATCAAGATAAAATTGCTGTTTTAAGCATGCAAAAGCATACAAAACACCGTTTTTAAGTATACAAACTGTCATATTCATGTATATGTCGTGTGTAATGGCTTATGTTTGCAAAATCAAGATAAAATAGCTGTTTTCAGCTTGCAAAAACATACAAAATGCTGTTTTCAATTATTTAAACTGTCATATTCATGTTTCTGTCGTGTATAATGGCTAATGTTGGTGAAATTAAGATAAAGTTGCTGTTTTAAGCATGCAAAAGCATACAAAACACCGTTTTTAAGTATACAAACTGTCATATTCATGTTTCTGTCGTGTATAATGGCTAATGTTGGTGAAATTAAGATAAAATTGCTGTTTTAAGCATGCAAAAGCATACAAAACACCGTTTTTAAGTATACAAACTGTCATATTCATGTTTCTGTCGTGTATAATGGCTAATGTTGGTGAAATCAAGATAAAATTGCTGTTTTAAGCATGCAAAAGCATACAAAACACCGTTTTTAAGTATATAAACTGTCATATTCATGTATATGTTGTGTGTAATGGCTTATGTTTGCAAAATCAAGATAAAATAGCTGTTTTCAGCTTGCAAAAACATACAAAATTCTGTTTTTAATTATTTAAACTGTCATATTCATGTTTCTGTCGTGTATAATGGCTAATGTTGGTAAAATCAAGATAAATTTGCTGTTTTAAGCATGCAAAAGCATACAAAACACCGTTTTTAAGTATACAAACTGTCATATTCATGTTTCTGTCGTGTATAATGGCTAATGTTGGTGAAATCAAGATTATATTGCTGTTCTAAGCATGCAAAAGCATACAAAACACCGTTTTTAAGTATACAAACTATCATATTCATGTATATGTCGTGAGTACTGGCTTATGTTTGCAAAATCAAGATAAAATAGCTGTTTTCAGCTTGCAAAAACATACAAAATGCTGATTTCAAGTATTTAAACTGTCATATTCCTGTTTCTGTCGTGTATAATGCCTAATGTTATTGATATCAAAAAAAAATTGCTGTTTTAAGCATGCAAAAACATACAAAACACCGTTTTTAAGTATACAAACTGTCATATTCATGTATATGTCGTGTGTAATGGCCTATGTTTGCAAAATCAAGATAAAATAGCTGTTTTCAACTTGCAAAAACGTACAAAATGCTGTTTTCAAGTATTTAAACTTTCATATTCATGTTTCTGTCGTGTATAATGGCTAATGTTGGTGAAATTAAGATAAAATTGCTGTTTTAAGCATGCAAAAGCATACAAAACACCGTTTTTAAGTATACAAACTGTCATATTCATGTTTCTGTCGTGTATAATGGCTAATGTTGCTGAAAGAAGATAAAATTGCTGTTCTAAGCATACAAAACACCGTTTTTAAGTATACAAACTATCATATTCATGTATATGTAGTGAGTACTGTCTTATGTTTGCAAAATCAAGATAAAATAGCTGTTTTCAGCTTGCAAAAACATACAAAATGCTGATTTCAAGTATTTAAACTGTCATATTCCTGTTTCTGTCGTGTATAATGCCTAATGTTAGTGATATCAAAATAAAATTGGTGTTTTAAGCATGCAAAAACATACAAAACACCGTTTTTAAGTATACAAACTGTCATATTCATGTATATGTCGTGTGTAATGGCTTATGTTTGCAAAATCAAGATAAAATAGCTGTTTTCAACTTGCAAAAACATTTCAAGTATTTAAACTTTCATATTCATGTTTCTGTCGTGTATAATGGCTAATGTTGGTGAAATTAAGATAAAATTGCTGTTTTAAGCATGCAAAAGCATACAAAACACCGTTTTTAAGTATACAAACTGTCATATTCATGTTTCTGTCGTGTATAATGGCTAATGTTGGTGAAACAAGATAAAATTGCTGTTCTAAGCATACAAAACACCGTTTTTAAGTATACAAACTATCATATTCATGTATATGTCGTGAGTACTGTCTTATGTTTGCAATAGCAAGATAAAATAGCTGTTTTCAGCTAGCAAAAACATACAAAATGCTGTTTTCAAGTATTTAAACTGTCATATTCATGTGTCTGTCGTGTATAATGGCTAATGTTGGTAAAATCAAGATAAAATTGCTGTTTTAAGCATGCAAAAGCATACAAAACACCGTTTTTAAGTATACAAACTGTCATATTCATGTTTCTGTCGTGTATAATGGCTAATGTTGGTGAAATCAAGATAAAATTGCTGTTTTAAGCATGCAAAAGCATACAAAACCCCGTTTTAAGTATACAAACTGTCATATTCATGTATATGTCGTGCTTAATGGATTATGTTTGCAAAATCAAGATAAAATAGCTGTTTTCAGCTTGCAAAAACATACAAAATGCTGTTTTCAAGTATTTAAACTGTCATATTCATGTTTCTGTCGTGTATAATGGCTAATGTTGGTGAAATCAAGATAAAATTGCTGTTTTAAGCATGCAAAAGCATACAAAACACCGTTTTTAAGTATACAAACTGTCATATTCATGTATATGTCGTGTTTAATGGCTTATGTTTGCAAAATCAAGATAAAATGGCTGTTTTCAGCTTGCAAAAACATACAAAATGCTGTTTTCAAGTATTTAAACTCTCATATTCATGTTTCTGTCGTGTATAATGGCTAATGTTGGTGAAATCAAGATAAAATTGCTGTTTTAAGCATGCAAAAGCATACAAAACACGGTTTTTAAGTATACAAACTGTCATATTTATGTATATGTCGTGTGTAATGGCTTATGTTTGCAAAATCAAGATAAAATAGCTGTTTTCAGCTTGCAAAAACATACAAAATGCTGTTTTCAAGTATTTAAACTGTCATATTCATGTTTCTGTCGAGTATATTGGCTAATGTTGGTGAAATCAAGATAAAATTGCTGTTTTAAGCATGCAAAAGCATACAAAACACCGTATTTAAGTATACAAACTATCATATTCATGTATATGTCGTGAGTACTGGCTTATGTTTGCAAAATCAAAATAAAATAGCTGTTTTCAGCTTGCAAAAACATGCAAAATGCTGTTTTCTAGTATTTAAACTGTCATATTCATGTTTCTGTCGGGTATAATGGCTAATATTGGTAAAATCAAGATAAAATTGCTGTTCTAAGCATGCAAAAGCATACAAAACACCGTTTTTCAGTATACAAACTGTCATATTCATGTATATGTCGTGTTTAATGGCTTATGTTTGCAAAATCAAGATAAAATGGCTGTTTTCAGCTTGCAAAAACATACAAAATGCTGTTTTCAATTATTTAAACTGTCATATTCATGTTTCTGTCGTGTATAATGGCTAATGTTGGTGAAATTAAGATAAAGTTGCTGTTTTAAGCATGCAAAAGCATACAAAACACCGTTTTTAAGTATACAAACTGTCATATTCATGTTTCTGTCGTGTATAATGGCTAATGTTGGTGAAATTAAGATAAAATTGCTGTTTTAAGCATGCAAAAGCATACAAAACACCGTTTTTAAGTATACAAACTGTCATATTCATGTTTCTGTCGTGTATAATGGCTAATGTTGGTGAAACAAGATAAAATTGCTGTTCTAAGCATACAAAACACCGTTTTTAAGTATACAAACTATCATATTCATGTATATGTCGTGAGTACTGTCTTATGTTTGCAAAATCAAGATAAAATAGCTGTTTTCAGCTTGCAAAAACATACAAAATGCTGTTTTCAAGTATTTAAACTGTCATATTCATGTGTCTGTCGTGTATAATGGCTAATGTTGGTAAAATCAAGATAAAATTGCTGTTTTAAGCATGCAAAAGCATACAAAACACCGTTTTTAAGTATACAAACTGTCATATTCATGTTTCTGTCGTGTATAATGGCTAATGTTGGTGAAATCAAGATAAAATTGCTGTTTTAAGCATGCAAAAGCATACAAAACACCGTTTTAAGTATACAAACTGTCATATTCATGTATATGTCGTGCTTAATGGATTATGTTTGCAAAATCAAGATAAAATAGCTGTTTTCAGCTTGCAAAAACATACAAAATGCTGTTTTCAAGTATTTAAACTGTCATATTCATGTTTCTGTCGTGTATAATGGCTAATGTTGGTGAAATCAAGATAAAATTGCTGTTTTAAGCATGCAAAAGCATACAAAACACCGTTTTTAAGTATACAAACTGTCATATTCATGTATATGTCGTGTTTAATGGCTTATGTTTGCAAAATCAAGATAAAATGGCTGTTTTCAGCTTGCAAAAACATACAAAATGCTGTTTTCAAGTATTTAAACTCTCATATTCATGTTTCTGTCGTGTATAATGGCTAATGTTGGTGAAATCAAGATAAAATTGCTGTTTTAAGCATGCAAAAGCATACAAAACACGGTTTTTAAGTATACAAACTGTCATATTTATGTATATGTCGTGTGTAATGGCTTATGTTTGCAAAATCAAGATAAAATAGCTGTTTTCAGCTTGCAAAAACATACAAAATGCTGTTTTCAAGTATTTAAACTGTCATATTCATGTTTCTGTCGAGTATAATGGCTAATGTTGGTGAAATCAAGATAAAATTGCTGTTTTAAGCATGCAAAAGCATACAAAACACCGTATTTAAGTATACAAACTATCATATTCATGTATATGTCGTGAGTACTGGCTTATGTTTGCAAAATCAAAATAAAATAGCTGTTTTCAGCTTGCAAAAACATGCAAAATGCTGTTTTCAAGTATTTAAACTGTCATATTCATGTTTCTGTCGGGTATAATGGCTAATATTGGTAAAATCAAGATAAAATTGCTGTTTTAAGTATGCAAAAGCATACAAAACACCGTTTTTAAGTATACAAACTGTCATATTCATGTTTCTGTCGTGTATAATGGCTAATGTTGGTGAAATCAAGATGAAATTGCTGTTCTAAGCATGCAAAAGCATACAAAACACCGTTTTTCAGTATACAAACTGTCATATTCATGTATATGTCGTGTTTAATGGCTTATGTTTGCAAAATTAAGATAAAATGGCTGTTTTCAGCTTGCAAAAACATACAAAATGCTGTTTTCAATTATTTAAACTGTCATATTCATGTTTCTGTCGTGTATAATGGCTAATGTTGGTGAAATTAAGATAAAGTTGCTGTTTTAAGCATGCAAAAGCATACAAAACACCGTTTTTAAGTATACAAACTGTCATATTCATGTTTCTGTCGTGTATAATGGCTAATGTTGGTGAAATTAAGATAAAATTGCTGTTTTAAGCATGCAAAAGCATACAAAACACCGTTTTTAAGTATACAAACTGTCATATTCATGTTTCTGTCGTGTATAATGGCTAATGTTGGTGAAATCAAGATAAAATTACTGTTTTAAGCATGCAAAAGCATACAAAACACCGTTTTTTAAGTATATAAACTGTCATATTCATGTATATGTCGTGTGTAATGGCTTATGTTTGCAAAATCAAGATAAAATAGCTGTTTTCAGCTTGCAAAAACATACAAAATTCTGTTTTTAATTATTTAAACTGTCATATTCATGTTTCTGTCGTGTATAATGGCTAATGTTGGTAAAATCAAGATAAAATTGCTGTTTTAAGCATGCAAAAGCAAACAAAACACCGTTTTTAAGTATACAAACTGTCATATTCATGTTTCTGTCGTGTATAATGGCTAATGTTGGTGAAATCAAGATAAAATTGCTGTTCTAAGCATGCAAAAGCATACAAAACACCGTTTTTAAGTATACAAACTATCATATTCATGTATATGTCGTGAGTACTGGCTTATGTTTGCAAAATCAAGATAAAATAGCTGTTTTCAGCTTGCAAAAACATACAAAATGCTGATTTCAAGTATTTAAACTGTCATATTCCTGTTTCTGTCGTGTATAATGCCTAATGTTAGTGATATCAAAAAAAATTGCTGTTTTAAGCATGCAAAAACATACAAAACACCGTTTTTAAGTATACAAACTGTCATATTCATGTATATGTCGTGTGTAATGGCTAATGTTTGCAAAATCAAGATAAAATAGCTGTTTTCAACTTGCAAAAACGTACAAAATGCTGTTTTCAAGTATTTAAACTTCCATATTCATGTTTCTGTCGTATATAATGGCTAATGTTGGTGAAATTAAGATAAAATTGCTGTTTTAAGCATGCAAAAGCATACAAAACACCGTTTTTAAGTATACAAACTGTCATATTCATGTTTCTGTCGTGTATAATGGCTAATGTTGCTGAAAGAAGATAAAATTGCTGTTCTAAGCATACAAAACACCGTTTTTAAGTATACAAACTATCATATTCATGTATATGTCGTGAGTACTGTCTTACGTTTGCAAAATCAAGATAAATAGCTGTTTTCAGCTTGCAAAAACATACAAAATGCTGATTTCAAGTATTTAAACTGTCATATTCCTGTTTCTGTCGTGTATAATGCCTAATGTTAGTGATATCAAAATAAAAGCTGTTTTAAGCATGCAAAAACATACAAAACACCGTTTTTAAGTATACAAACTGTCATATTCATGTATATGTCGTGTGTAATGGCTTATGTTTGCAAATCAAGATAAAATAGCTGTTTTCAACTTGCAAAAACATACAAAATGCTGTTTTCAAGTATTTAAACTTTCATATTCATGTTTCTGTCGTGTATAATGGCTAATGTTGGTGAAATTAAGATAAAATTGCTGTTTTAAGCATGCAAAAGCATACAAAACACCGTTTTTAAGTATACAAACTGTCATATTCTGTTTCTGTCGTGTATAATGGCTAATGTTGGTGAAACAAGATAAAATTGCTGTTCTAAGCATACAAAACACCGTTTTTAAGTATACAAACTATCATATTCATGTATATGTCGTGAGTACTGTCTTATGTTTGCAAAATCAAGATAAAATAGCTGTTTTCAGCTTGCAAAAACATACAAAATGCTGTTTTCAAGTATTTAAACTGTCATATTCATGTGTCTGTCGTGTATAATGGCTAATGTTGGTAAAATCAAGATAAAATTGCTGTTTAAGCATGCAAAAGCATACAAAACACCGTTTTTAAGTATACAAACTGTCATATTCATGTTTCTGTCGTGTATAATGGCTAATGTTGGTGAAATCAAGATAAAATTGCTGTTTTAAGCATGCAAAAGCATACAAAACACCGTTTTAAGTATACAAACTGTCATATTCATGTATATGTCGTGCTTAATGGATTATGTTTGCAAATCAAGATAAAATAGCTGTTTTCAGCTTGCAAAAACATACAAATGCTGTTTTCAAGTATTTAAACTGTCATATTCATGTTTCTGTCGTGTATAATGGCTAATGTTGGTGAAATCAAGATAAAATTGCTGTTTTAAGCATGCAAAAGCATACAAAACACCGTTTTTAAGTATACAAACTGTCATATTCATGTATATGTCGTGTTTAATGGCTTATGTTTGCAAAATCAAGATAAAATGGCTGTTTTCAGCTTGCAAAAACATACAAAATGCTGTTTTCAAGATTTAAACTCTCATATTCATGTTTCTGTCGTGTATAATGGCTAATGTTGGTGAAATCAAGATAAAATTGCTGTTTTAAGCATGCAAAAGCATACAAAACACGGTTTTTAAGTATACAAACTGTCATATTTATGTATATGTCGTGTGTAATGGCTTATGTTTGCAAAATCAAGATAAAATAGCTGTTTTCAGCTTGCAAAAACATACAAAATGCTGTTTTCAAGTATTTAAACTGTCCATATTCATGTTTCTGTCGAGTATAATGGCTAATGTTGGTGAAATCAAGATAAAATTGCTGTTTTAAGCATGCAAAAGCATACAAAACACCGTATTTAAGTATACAAACTATCATATTCATGTATATGTCGTGAGTACTGGCTTATGTTTGCAAAATCAAAATAAATAGCTGTTTTCAGCTTGCAAAAACATGCAAAATGCTGTTTTCAAGTATTTAAACTGTCATATTCATGTTTCTGTCGGGTATAATGGCTAATATTGGTAAAATCAAGATAAAATTGCTGTTTTAAGTATGCAAAAGCATACAAAACACCGTTTTTAAGTATACAAACTGTCATATTCATGTTTCTGTCGTGTATAATGGCTAATGTTGGTGAAATCAAGATGAAATTGCTGTTCTAAGCATGCAAAAGCATACAAAACACCGTTTTTCAGTATACAAACTGTCATATTCATGTATATGTCGTGTTTAATGGCTTATGTTTTGCAAAATTAAGATAAAATGGCTGTTTTCAGCTTGCAAAAACATACAAAATGCTGTTTTCAATTATTTAAACTGTCATATTCATGTTTCTGTCGTGTATAATGGCTAATGTTGGTGAAATTAAGATAAAGTTGCTGTTTTAAGCATGCAAAAGCATACAAAACACCGTTTTTAAGTATACAAACTGTCATATTCATGTTTCTGTCGTGTATAATGGCTAATGTTGGTGAAATTAAGATAAAATTGCTGTTTTAAGCATGCAAAAGCATACAAAACACCGTTTTTAAGTATACAAACTGTCATATTCATGTTTCTGTCGTGTATAATGGCTAATGTTGGTGAAATCAAGATAAAATTACTGTTTTAAGCATGCAAAAGCATACAAAACACCGTTTTTAAGTATATAAACTGTCATATTCATGTATATGTCGTGTGTAATGGCTTATGTTTGCAAAATCAAGATAAAATAGCTGTTTTCAGCTTGCAAAAACATACAAAATTCTGTTTTAATTATTTAAACTGTCATATTCATGTTTCTGTCGTGTATAATGGCTAATGTTGGTAAAATCAAGATAAAATTGCTGTTTTAAGCATGCAAAAGCAACAAAACACCGTTTTTAAGTATACAAACTGTCATATTCATGTTTCTGTCGTGTATAATGGCTAATGTTGGTGAAATCAAGATAAAATTGCTGTTCTAAGCATGCAAAAGATACAAAACACCGTTTTTAAGTATACAAACTATCATATTCATGTATATGTCGTGAGTACTGGCTTATGTTTGCAAAATCAAGATAAAATAGCTGTTTTCAGCTTGCAAAAACATACAAAATGCTGATTTCAAGTATTTAAACTGTCATATTCCTGTTTCTGTCGTGTATAATGCCTAATGTTAGTGATATCAAAAAAAAATTGCTGTTTTAAGCATGCAAAAACATACAAAACACCGTTTTTAAGTATACAAACTGTCATATTCATGTATATGTCGTGTGTAATGGCTAATGTTTGCAAAATCAAGATAAAATAGCTGTTTTCAACTTGCAAAAACGTACAAAATGCTGTTTTCAAGTATTTAAACTTCATATTCATGTTTCTGTCGTATATAATGGCTAATGTTGGTGAAATTAAGATAAAATTGCTGTTTTAAGCATGCAAAAGCATACAAAACACCGTTTTTAAGTATACAAACTGTCATATTCATGTTTCTGTCGTGTATAATGGCTAATGTTGCTGAAAGAAGATAAAATTGCTGTTCTAAGCATACAAAACACCGTTTTTAAGTATACAAACTATCATATTCATGTATATGTCGTGAGTACTGTCTTACGTTTGCAAAATCAAGATAAAATAGCTGTTTTCAGCTTGCAAAAACATACAAAATGCTGATTTCAAGTATTTAAACTGTCATATTCCTGTTTCTGTCGTGTATAATGCCTAATGTTAGTGATATCAAAATAAAAGCTGTTTTAAGCATGCAAAAACATACAAAACACCGTTTTTAAGTATACAAACTGTCATATTCATGTATATGTCGTGTGTAATGCTTATGTTTGCAAAATCAAGATAAAATAGCTGTTTTCAACTTGCAAAAACATACAAAATGCTGTTTTCAAGTATTTAAACTTTCATATTCATGTTTCTGTCGTGTATAATGGCTAATGTTGGTGAAATTAAGATAAAATTGCTGTTTTAAGCATGCAAAAGCATACAAAACACCGTTTTTAAGTATACAAACTGTCATATTCATGTTTCTGTCGTGTATAATGGCTAATGTTGGTGAAACAAGATAAAATTGCTGTTCTAAGCATACAAAACACCGTTTTTAAGTATACAAACTATCATATTCATGTATATGTCGTGAGTACTGTCTTATGTTTGCAAATCAAGATAAAATAGCTGTTTTCAGCTTGCAAAAACATACAAAATGCTGTTTTCAAGTATTTAAACTGTCATATTCATGTGTCTGTCGTGTATAATGGCTAATGTTGGTAAAATCAAGATAAAATTGCTGTTTTAAGCATGCAAAAGCATACAAAACACCGTTTTTAAGTATACAAACTGTCATATTCATGTTTCTGTCGTGTATAATGGCTAATGTTGGTGAAATCAAGATAAAATTGCTGTTCTAAGCATGCAAAAGCATACAAAACACCGTTTTAAGTATACAAACTGTCATATTCATGTATATGTCGTGTTTAATGGATTATGTTTGCAAAATCAAGATAAAATAGCTGTTTTCAGCTTGCAAAAACATACAAAATGCTGTTTTCAAGTATTTAAACTGTCATATTCATGTTTCTGTCGTGTATAATGGCTAATGTTGGTGAAATCAAGATAAAATTGCTGTTTTAAGCATGCAAAAGCATACAAAACACCGTTTTTAAGTATACAAACTGTCATATTCATGTATATGTCGTGTTTAATGGCTTATGTTTGCAAAATCAAGATAAAATGGCTGTTTTCAGCTTGCAAAAACATACAAAATGCTGTTTTCAAGTATTTAAACTCTCATATTCATGTTTCTGTCGTGTATAATGGCTAATGTTGGTGAAATCAAGATAAAATTGCTGTTTTAAGCATGCAAAAGCATACAAAACACGGTTTTTAAGTATACAAACTGTCATATTTATGTATATGTCGTGTGTAATGGCTTATGTTTGCAAAATCAAGATAAAATAGCTGTTTTCAGCTTGCAAAAACATACAAAATGCTGTTTTCAAGTATTTAAACTGTCATATTCATGTTTCTGTCGAGTATAATGGCTAATGTTGGTGAAATCAAGATAAAATTGCTGTTTTAAGCATGCAAAAGCATACAAAACACCGTATTTAAGTATACAAACTATCATATTCATGTATATGTCGTGAGTACTGGCTTATGTTTGCAAAATCAAAATAAAATAGCTGTTTTCAGCTTGCAAAAACATGCAAAATGCTGTTTTCAAGTATTTAAACTGTCATATTCATGTTTCTGTCGTGTATAATGGCTAATATTGGTAAAATCAAGATAAAATTGCTGTTTTAAGTATGCAAAAGCATACAAAACACCGTTTTTAAGTATACAAATTGTCATAATCATGTTTCTGTCGTGTATAATGTCTAATGTTGGTGAAATCAAGATAAAATTGCTGTTTTAAGCATGCAAAAGCATACAAAACACCGTTTTTAAGTATACAAACTGTCATATTCATGTATATGTCGTGAGTACTGGCTTATGTTTGCAAAATCAAGATAAAATAGCTGTTTTCAGCTTGCAAAAACATACAAAATGCTGTTTTCAAATATTTAAACTGTCATATTCATGTATATGTCGTGTGTAATGGCTTATGTTTGCAAAATCAAGATAAAATAACTGTTTTCAGCTTGCAAAAACATACAAAATGCTGTTTTCAAGTATTTAAACTGTCATATTCATGTTTCTGTCGTGTATAATCGCTAATGTTGGTGAAATCAAGATAAAATTGCTGTTTTAAGCATGCAAAAGCATACAAAACACCGTTTTTAAGTATACAAACTGTCATATTCATGTATATGTCGTGTGTAATGGCTTATGTTTGCAAAATCAAGATAAAATAGCTGTTTTCAGCTTGCAAAAACATACAAAATGCTGTTTTCAATTATTTAAACTGTCATATTCATGTTTCTGTCGTGTATAATGGCTAATGTTGGTGAAATTAAGATAAAGTTGCTGTTATAAGCATGCAAAAGCATACAAAACACCGTTTTTAAGTATACAAACTGTCATATTCATGTTTCTGTCGTGTATAATGGCTAATGTTGGAGGAATTAAGATAAAATTGCTGTTTTAAGCATGCAAAACCATACAAAACACCGTTTTTAAGTATACAAACTGTCATATTCATGTTTCTGTCGTGTATAATGGCTAATGTTGGTGAAATCAAGATAAAATTGCTGTTTTAAGCATGCAAAAGCATACAAAACACCGTTTTTAAGTATATAAACTGTCATATTCATGTATATGTTGTGTGTAATGGCTTATGTTTGCAAAATCAAGATAAAATAGCTGTTTTCAGCTTGCAAAAACATACAAAATTCTGTTTTTAATTATTTAAACTGTCATATTCATGTTTCTGTCGTGTATAATGGCTAATGTTGGTAAAATCAAGATAAAATTGCTGTTTTAAGCATGCAAAAGCATACAAAACACCGTTTTTAAGTATACAAACTGTCATATTCATGTTTCTGTCGTGTATAATGGCTAATGTTGGTGAAATCAAGATAAAATTGCTGTTCTAAGCATGCAAAAGCATACAAAACACCGTTTTTAAGTATACAAACTATCATATTCATGTATATGTCGTGAGTACTGGCTTATGTTTGCAAAATCAAGATAAAATAGCTGTTTTCAGCTTGCAAAAACATACAAAATGCTGATTTCAAGTATTTAAACTGTCATATTCCTGTTTCTGTCGTGTATAATGCCTAATGTTAGTGATATCAAAAAAAAATTGCTGTTTTAAGCATGCAAAAACATACAAAACACCGTTTTTAAGTATACAAACTGTCATATTAATGTATATGTCGTGTGTAATGGCTTATGTTTGCAAAATCAAGATAAAATAGCTGTTTTCAACTTGCAAAAACATACAAAATGCTGTTTTCAAGTATATAAACTTTCATATTCATGTTTCTGTCGTGTATAATGGCTAATGTTGGTGAAATTAAGATAAAATTGCTGTTTTAAGCATGCAAAAGCATACAAAACACCGTTTTTAAGTATACAAACTGTCATATTCATGTTTCTGTCGTGTATAATGGCTAATGTTGGTGAAAGAAGATAAAATTGCTGTTCTAAGCATACAAAACACCGTTTTTAAGTATACAAACTATCATATTCATGTATATGTCGTGAGTACTGTCTTATGTTTGCAAAATCAAGATAAAATAGCTGTTTTCAGCTTGCAAAAACATACAAAATGCTGATTTCAAGTATTTAAACTGTCATATTCCTGTTTCTGTCGTGTATAATGCCTAATGTTAGTGATATCAAAATAAAATTGCTGTTTTAAGCATGCAAAAACATACAAAACACCGTTTTTAAGTATACAAACTGTCATATTCATGTATATGTCGTGTGTAATGGCTTATGTTTGCAAAATCAAGATAAAATAGCTGTTTTCAACTTGCAAAAACATACAAAATGCTGTTTTCAAGTATTTAAACTTTCATATTCATGTTTCTGTCGTGTATAATGGCTAATGTTGGTGAAATTAAGATAAAATTGCTGTTTTAAGCATGCAAAAGCATACAAAACACCGTTTTTAAGTATACAAACTGTCATATTCATGTTTCTGTCGTGTATAATGGCTAATGTTGGTGTAACAAGATAAAATTGCTGTTCTAAGCATACAAAACACCGTTTTTAAGTATACAAACTATCATATTCATATATATGTCGTGAGTACTGTCTTATGTTTGCTAAATCAAGATAAAATAGCTGTTTTCAGCTTGCAAAAACATACAAAATGCTGTTTTCAAGTATTTAAACTGTCATATTCATGTGTCTGTCGTGTATAATGGCTAATGTTGGTAAAATCAAGATAAAATTGCTGCTTTAAGCATGCAAAAGCATACAAAACACCGTTTTTAAGTATACAAACTGTCATATTCATGTTTCTGTCGTGTATAATGGCTAATGTTGGTGAAATCAAGATAAAATTGCTGTTTTAAGCATGCAAAAGCATACAAAACACCGTTTTTAAGTATACAAACTGTCATATTCATGTATATGTCGTGTTTAATGGCTTATGTTTGCAAAATCAAGAAAAAATGGCTGTTTTCAGCTTGCAAAAACATACAAAATGCTGTTTTCAAGTATTTAAACTCTCATATTCATGTTTCTGTCGTGTATAATGGCTAATGTTGGTGAAATCAAGATAAAATTGCTGTTTTAAGCATGCAAAAGCATACAAAACACGGTTTTTAAGTATACAAACTGTCATATTTATGTATATGTCGTGTGTAATGGCTTATGTTTGCAAAATCAAGATAAAATAGCTGTTTTCAGCTTGCAAAAACATACAAAATGCTGTTTTCAAGTATTTAAACTGTCATATTCATGTTTCTGTCGAGTATAATGGCTAATGTTGGTGAAATCAAGATAAAATTGCTGTTTTAAGCATGCAAAAGCTAACAAAACACCGTATTTAAGTATACAAACTATCATATTCATGTATATGTCGTGAGTACTGGCTTATGTTTGCAAAATCAAAATAAAATAGCTGTTTTCAGCTTGCAAAAACATGCAAAATGCTGTTTTCAAGTATTTAAACTGTCATATTCATGTTTCTGTCGTGTATAATGGCTAATATTGGTAAAATCAAGATAAAATTGCTGTTTTAAGCATGCAAAAGCATACAAAACACCGTTTTTAAGTATACAAACTGTCATATTCATGTTTCTGTCGTGTATAATGGCTAATGTTGGTGAAATCAAGATGAAATTGCTGTTCTAAGCATGCAAAAGCATACAAAACACCGTTTTTAAGTATACAAACTATCATATTCATGTATATGTCGTGAGTACTGGCTTATGTTTGCAAAATCAAGATAAAATAGCTGTTTTCAGCTTGCAAAAACATACAAAATGCTGATTTCAAGTATTTAAACTGTCATATTCCTGTTTCTGTCGTGTATAATGCCTAATGTTAGTGATATCAAAATAAAATTAATGTTTTAAGCATGCAAAAACATACAAAACACCGTTTTTAAGTATACAAACTGTCATATTCATGTATATGTCGTGTGTAATGGCTTATGTTTGCAAAATTAAGATAAAATAGCTGTTTTCAACTTGCAAAAACATACAAAATGCTGTTTTCAAGTATTTAAACTTTCATATTCATGTTTCTGTCGTGTATAATGGCTAATGTTGGTGAAATTAAGATAAAATTGCTGTTTTAAGCATGCAAAAGCATACAAAACACCGTTTTTAAGTTTACAAACTGTCATATTCATGTTTCTGTCGTGTACAATGGCTAATGTTGGTGAAACAAGATAAAATTGCTGTTCTAAGCATACAAAACACCGTTTTTAAGTATACAAACTATCATATTCATGTATATGTCGTGAGTACTGGCTTATGTTTGCAAAATCAAGATAAAATAGCTGTTTTCAGCTTGCAAAAACATACAAAATGCTGTTTTCAAGTATTTAAACTGTCATATTCATGTGTCTGTCGTGTATAATGGCTAATGTTAGTGATATCAAAATAAAATTGCTGTTTTAAGCATGCAAAAGCATACAAAATACCGTTTTTAAGTATACAAACTGTCATATTCATGTTTCTGTCGTGTATAATGGCTAGTGTTGGTGAAATCAAGATAAAATTGCTGTTTTAAGCATACAAAACACCGTTTTTAAGTATACAAACTGTCATATTCATGTATATATCGTGTGTAATGGCTTATGTTTGCAAAATCAAGATAAAATAGCTGTTTTCAGCTTGCAAAAACATACAAAATGCTGTTTTCAATTATTTAAACTGTCATATTCATGTTTCTGTCGTGTATAATGGCTAATGTTGGTGAAATTAAGATAAAATTGCTGTTTTAAGCATGTAAAAGCATACAAAACACCGTTTTTAAGTATACAAACTGTCATATTCATGTTTCTGTCGTGTATAATGGCTAATGTTGGTGAAATCAAGATAAAATTTCTGTTCTAAGCATGCAAAAGCATACAAAACACCGTATTTAAGTATACAAACTATCATATTCATGTATATGTCGTGAGTACTGGCTTATGTTTGCAAAATCAAGATAAAATAGCTGTTTTCAGCATGCAAAAACATACAAAATGCTGTTTTCAAGTATTTAAACTGTCATATTCATGTATATGTCGTGTGTAATGGCTTATGTTTGCAAAATAAAGATAAATAAGCTGTTTTCAGCTTGCAAAAACACACAAAATGCTGTTTTCAATTATTTAAACTGTCATATTCATGTTTCTGTCGTGTATAATGGCTAATGTTGGTGAAATTAAGATAAAATTGCTGTTTTAAGCATGCAAAAGCATACAAAACACCGTTTTTAAGTATACAAACTGACATATTCATGTTTCTGTCGTGTATAATGGCTAATGTGGGTGAAATTAAGATAAAATTGCTGTTTTAAGCATGCAAAAGCATACAAAACACTGTTTTTAAGTATACAAACTGTCATATTCATGTTTCTGTCGTGTATAATGGCTAATGTTGGTGAAATCAAGATAAAATTGCTGTTTTAAGCATGCAAAAGTATACAAAACACCGTTATTAAGTATACAAACTGTCATATTCATGTATATGTCGTGTGTAATGGCTTATGTTTGCAAAATCAAGATAAAATAGCTGTTTTCAGCTTGCAAAAACATACAAAATGCTGTTTTCAATTATTTAAACTGTCATATTCATGTTTCTGTCGTGTATAATGGCTAATGTTGGTGAAATTAAGATAAAGTTGCTGTTTTAAGCATGCAAAAGCATACAAAACACCGTTTTTAAGTATACAAACTGTCATATTCATGTTTCTGTCGTGTATAATGGCTAATGTTGGTGAAATTAAGATAAAATTGCTGTTTTAAGCATGCAAAAGCATACAAAACACCGTTTTTAAGTATACAAACTGTCATATTCATGTTTCTGTCGTGTATAATGGCTAATGTTGGTGAAATCAAGATAAAATTGCTGTTCTAAGCATGCAAAAGCATACAAAACACCGTATTTAAGTATACAAACTATCATATTCATGTATATGTCGTGTGTAATGGCTTATGTTTGCAAAATCAAGATAAAATAGCTGTTTTCAGCTTGCAAAAACATACAAAATGCTGTTTTCAATTATTTAAACTGTCATATTCATGTTTCTGTCGTGTATAATGGCTAATGTTGGTGAAATTAAGATAAAATTGTTGTTTTAGGCATGCAAAAGCATACAAAACACCGTTTTTAAGTTTACAAACTGTCATATTCATGTTTCTGTCGTGTATAATGGCTAATGTGGGTGAAATTAAGATAAAATTGCTGTTTTAAGCATGCAAAAGCATACAAAACACCGTTTTTAAGTATACAAACTGTCATATTCATGTTTCTGTCGTGTATAATGTCTAATGTTGGTGAAATCAAGATAAAATTGCTGTTTTAAGCATGCAAAAGCATACAAAACACCGTTTTTAAGTATACAAACTGTCATATTCATGTATATGTCGTGTGTAATGGCTTATGTTTGCAAAATCAAGATAAAATAGCTGTTTTCAGCTTGCAAAAACATACAAAATGCTGTTTTCAATTATTTAAACTGTCATATTCATGTTTCTGTCGTGTATAATGGCTAATGTTGGTGAAATTAAGATAAAGTTGCTGTTTTAAGCATGCAAAAGCATACAAAACACCGTTTTTAAGTATACAAACTGTCATATTCATGTTTCTGTCGTGTATAATGGCTAATGTTGGTGAAATTAAGATAAAATTGCTGTTTTAAGCATGCAAAAGCATACAAAACACCGTTTTTAAGTATACAAACTGTCATATTCATGTTTCTGTCGTGTATAATGGCTAATGTTGGTGAAACAAGATAAAATTGCTGTTCTAAGCATACAAAACACCGTTTTTAAGTATACAAACTATCATATTCATGTATATGTCGTGAGTACTGTCTTATGTTTGCAAAATCAAGATAAAATAGCTGTTTTCAGCTTGCAAAAACATACAAAATGCTGTTTTCAAGTATTTAAACTGTCGTATTCATGTGTCTGTCGTGTATAATGGCTAATGTTGGTAAAATCAAGATAAAATTGCTGTTTTAAGCATGCAAAAGCATACAAAACACCGTTTTTAAGTATACAAACTGTCATATTCATGTTTCTGTCGTGTATAATGGCTAATGTTGGTGAAATCAAGATAAAATTGCTGTTTTAAGCATGCAAAAGCATACAAAACACCGTTTTTAAGTATACAAACTGTCATATTTATGTATATGTCGTGTTTAATGGATTATGTTTGCAAAATCAAGATAAAATAGCTGTTTTCAGCTTGCAAAAACATACAAAATGCTGTTTTCAAGTATTTAAACTGTCATATTCATGTTTCTGTCGTGTATAATGGCTAATGTTGGTGAAATCAAGATAAAATTGCTGTTTTAAGCATGCAAAAGCATACAAAACACCGTTTTTAAGTATACAAACTGTCATATTCATGTATATGTCGTGTTTAATGGCTTATGTTTGCAAAATCAAGATAAAATGGCTGTTTTCAGCTTGCAAAAACATACAAAATGCTGTTTTCAAGTATTTAAACTCTCATATTCATGTTTCTGTCGTGTATAATGGCTAATGTTGTTGAAATCAAGATAAAATTGCTGTTTTAAGCATGCAAAAGCATACAAAACACGGTTTTTAAGTATACAAACTGTCATATTTATGTATATGTCGTGTGTAATGGCTTATGTTTGCAAAATCAAGATAAAATAGCTGTTTTCAGCTTGCAAAAACATACAAAATGCTGTTTTCAAGTATTTAAACTGTCATATTCATGTTTCTGTCGAGTATAAAGGCTAATGTTGGTGAAATCAAGATAAAATTGCTGTTTTAAGCATGCAAAAACATACAAAACACCGTATTTAAGTATACAAACTATCATATTCATGTATATGTCGTGAGTACTGGCTTATGTTTGCAAATCAAAATAAAATAGCTGTTTTCAGCTTGCAAAAACATGCAAAATGCTGTTTTCAAGTATTTAAACTGTCATATTCATGTTTCTGTCGTGTATAATGGCTAATATTGGTGAAATCAAGATAAAATTGCTGTTTTAAGCATGCAAAAGCATACAAAACACCGTTTTTAAGTATACAAACTGTCATATTCATGTTTCTGTCGTGTATAATGGCTAATGTTGGTGAAATCAAGATGAAATTGCTGTTCTAAGCATGCAAAAGCATACAAAACACCGTTTTCAAGTATACAAACTATCATATTCATGTATATGTCGTGAGTACTGGCTTATGTTTGCAAAATCAAGATAAACTAGCTGTTTTCAGCTTGCAAAAACATACAAAATGCTGATTTCAAGTATTTAAACTGTCATATTCCTAATTCTGTCGTGTATAATGCCTAATGTTAGTGATATCAAAATAAATTTAATGTTTTAAGCATGCAAAAACATACAAAACACCGTTTTTAAGTATACAAACTGTCATATTCATGTAAATGTCGTGTGTAATGGCTTATGTTTGCAAAATCAAGATAAAATAGCTGTTTTCAACTTGCAAAAACATACAAAATGCTGTTTTCAAGTATTTAAACTTTCATATTCATGTTTCTGTCGTGTATAATGGCTAATGTTGGTGAAATTAAGATATAATTGCTGTTTTAAGCATGCAAAAGCATACAAAACACCGTTTTTAAGTTTACAAACTGTCATATTCATGTTTCTGTCGTGTATAATGGCTAATGTTGGTGAAACAAGATAAAATTGCTGTTCTAAGCATACAAAACACCGTTTTTAAGTATACAAACTGTCATATTCATGTTTCTGTCGTGTATAATGGCTAATGTTGGTGAAATCAAGATAAAATTTCTGTTCTAAGCATGCAAAAGCATACAAAACACCGTATTTAAGTATACAAACTATCATATTCATGTATATGTCGTGAGTACTGGCTTATGTTTGCAAAATCAAGATAAAATAGCTGTTTTCAGCTTGCAAAAACATACAAAATGCTGTTTTCAAGTATTTAAACTGTCATATTCATGTATATGTCGTGTGTAATGGCTTATGTTTGCAAAATAAAGATAAATAAGCTGTTTTCAGCTTGCAAAAACATACAAAATGCTGTTTTCAATTATTTAAACTGTCATATTCATGTTTCTGTCGTGTATAATGGCTAATGTTGGTGAAATTAAGATAAAATTGCTGTTTTAAGCATGCAAAAGCATACAAAACACCGTTTTTAAGTATACAAACTGTCATATTCATGTTTCTGTCGTGTATATTGGCTAATGTGGGTGAAATTAAGATAAAATTGCTGTTTTAAGCATGCAAAAGCATACAAAACACCGTTTTTAAGAATACAAACTGTCATATTCATGTTTCTGTCGTGTATAATGGCTAATGTTGGTGAAATCAAGATAAAATTGCTGTTTTAAGCATGCAAAAGTATACAAAACACCGTTTTTAAGTATACAAACTGTCATATTCATGTATATGTCGTGTGTAATGGCTTATGTTTGCAAAATCAAGATAAAATAGCTGTTTTCAGCTTGCAAAAACATACAAAATGCTGTTTTCAATTATTTAAACTGTCATATTCATATTTCTGTCGTGTATAATGGCTAATGTTGGTGAAATTAAGATAAAGTTGCTGTTTTAAGCATGCAAAAGCATACAAAACACCGTTTTTAAGTATACAAACTGTCATATTCATGTTTCTGTCGTGTATAATGGCTAATGTTGGTGAAATTAAGATAAAATTGCTGTTTTAAGCATGCAAAAGCATACAAAACACCGTTTTTAAGTATACAAACTGTCATATTCATGTTTCTGTCGTGTATAATGGCTAATGTTGGTGAAATCAAGATAAAATTGCTGTTCTAAGCATGCAAAAGCATACAAAACACCGTATTTAAGTATACAAACTATCATATTCATGTATATGTCGTGTGTAATGGCTTATGTTTGCAAAATCAAGATAAAATAGCTATTTTCATCTTGCAAAAACATACAAAATGCTGTTTTCAAGTATTTAAACTGTCATATTCATGTATATGTCGTGTGTAATGGCTTATGTTTACAAAATCAAGATAAAATAGCTGTTTACAGCTTGCAAAAACATACAAAATGCTGTTTTCAATTATTTAAACTGTCATATTCATGTTTCTGTCGTGTATAATGGCTAATGTTGGTGAAATTAAGATAAAATTGTTGTTTTAAGCATGCAAAAGCATACAAAACACCGTTTTTAAGTTTACAAACTGTCATATTCATGTTTCTGTCGTGTATAATGGCTAATGTGGGTGAAATTAAGATAAAATTGCTGTTTTAAGCATGCAAAACCATACAAAACACCGTTTTTAAGTATACAAACTGTCATATTCATGTTTCTGTCGTGTATAATGTCTAATGTTGGTGAAATCAAGATAAAATTGCTGTTTTAAGCATGCAAAAGCATACAAAACACCGTTTTTAAGTATACAAACTGTCATATTCATGTATATGTCGTGTGTAATGGCTTATGTTTGCAAAATCAAGATAAAATAGCTGTTTTCAGCTTGCAAAAACATACAAAATGCTGTTTTCAATTATTTAAACTGTCATATTCATGTTTCTGTCGTGTATAATGGCTAATGTTGGTGAAATTAATATAAAGTTGCTGTTTTAAGCATGCAAAAGCATACAAAACACCGTTTTCAAGTATACAAACTGTCATATTCATGTTTCTGTCGTGTATAATGGCTAATGTTGGTGAAATTAAGATAAAATTGCTGTTTTAAGCATGCAAAAGCATACAAAACACCGTTTTTAAGTATACAAACTGTCATATTCATGTTTCTGTCGTGTTTAATGGCTAATGTTGGTGAAATCAAGATAAAATTGCTTTTTTAAGCATGCAAAAGCATACAAAACACCGTTTTTAAGTATATAAACTGTCATATTCATGTATATGTCGTGTGTAATGGCTTATGTTTGCAAAATCAAGATAAAATAGCTGTTTTCAGCTTGCAAAAACATACAAAATGCTGTTTTCAAGTACTTAAACTGTCATATTCATGTTTCTGTCGTGTATAATGGCTAATGTTGGTGAAGTCAAGATAAAATTGCTGTTTTAAGCATGCAAAAGCATAAAAAACACCGTTTTTAAGTATACAAACTGTCATATTCATGTTTCTGTCGTGTATAATGGCTAATGTTGGTGAAATCAAGATAAAATTGCTGTTCTAAGCATACAAAACACCGTTTTTAAGTATACAAACTATCATATTCATGTATATGTCGTGAGTACTGGCTTATGTTTGCAAAATCAAGATAAAATAGCTGTTTTCAGCTTGCAAAAACATACAAAATGCTGTTTTCAAGTCTTTAAACTGTCATATTCATGTTTCTGTCGTGTATAATGGCTAATGTTGGTGAAATTAAGATAAAATTGCTGTTTTAAGCATGCAAAAGCATAAAAAACACCGTTTTTAAGTATACAAACTGTCATATTCAGGTTTCTGTCGTGTATAATGGCTAATGTGGGTGAAATTAAGATAAAATTGCTGTTTTAAGCATGCAAAAGCATACAAAACACCGTTTTTAAGTATACAAACTGTCATATTCATGTTTCTGTCGTGTATAATGGCTAATGTTGGTGAAATCAAGATAAAATTGCTGTTTTAAGCATGCAAAAGCATACAAAACACCGTTTTTAAGTATACAAACTGTCATATTCATGTATATGTCGTGTGTAATGGCTTATGTTTGCAAAATCAAGATAAAATAGCTGTTTTCAGCTTGCAAAAACATACAAAATGCTGTTTTCAATTATTTAAACTGTCATATTCATGTTTCTGTCGTGTATAATGGCTAATGTTGGTGAAATTAAGATAAAGTTGCTGTTTTAAGCATGCAAAAGCATACAAAACACCGTTTTTAAGTATGCAAACTGTCATATTCATGTTTCTGTCATGTATAATGGCTAATGTTGGTGAAATTAAGATTAAATTGCTGTTTTAAGCATGCAAAAGCATACAAAACACCGTTTTTAAGTATACAAACTGTCATATTCATGTTTCTGTCGTGTATAATGGCTAATGTTGGTGAAATCAAGATAAAATTGCTGTTCTAAGCATGCAAAAGCATACAAAACACCGTATTTAAGTATACAAACTATCATATTCATGTATATGTCGTGTGTAATGGCTTATGTTTGCAAAATCAAGATAAAATAGCTATTTTCATCTTGCAAAAACATACAAAATGCTGTTTTCAAGTATTTAAACTGTCATATTCATGTATATGTCGTGTGTAATGGCTTATGTTTGCAAAATCAAGATAAAATAGCTGTTTTCAGCTTGCAAAAACATACAAAATGCTGTTTTCAAGTATTTAAACTGTCATATTCATGTTTCTGTCGAGTATAATGGCTAATGTTGGTGAAATCAAGATAAAATTGCTGTTTTAAGCATGCAAAAGCATACAAAACACCGTATTTAAGTATACAAACTAACATATTCATGTATATGTCGTGAGTACTGGCTTATGTTTGCAAAATCAAAATAAAATAGCTGTTTTCAGCTTGCAAAAACATGCAAAATGCTGTTTTCAAGTATTTAAACTGTCATATTCATGTTTCTGTCGTGTATAATGGCTAATATTGGTAAAATCAAGATAAAATTGCTGTTTTAAGTATGCAAAAGCATACAAAACACCGTTTTTAAGTATAAAAATTGTCATATTCATGTTTCTGTCGTGTATAATGTCTAATGTTGGTGAAATCAAGATAAAATTGCTGTTTTAAGCATGCAAAAGCATACAAAACACCGTTTTTAAGTATACAAACTGTCATATTCATGTATATGTCGTGAGTACTGGCTTATGTTTGCAAAATCAAGATAAAATAGCTGTTTTCAGCTTGCAAAAACATACAAAATGCTGTTTTCAAATATTTAAACTGTCATATTCATGTATATGTCGTGTGTAATGGCTTATGTTTGCAAAATCAAGATAAAATAACTGTTTTCAGCTTGCAAAAACATACAAAATGCTGTTTTCAAGTATTTAAACTGTCATATTCATGTTTCTGTCGTGTATAATCGCTAATGTTGGTGAAATCAAGATAAAATTGCTGTTTTAAGCATGCAAAAGCATACAAAACACCGTTTTTAAGTATACAAACTGTCATATTCATGTATATGTCGTGTGTAATGGCTTATGTTTGCAAAATCAAGATAAAATAGCTGTTTTCAGCTTGCAAAAACATACAAAATGCTGTTTTCAATTATTTAAACTGTCATATTCATGTTTCTGTCGTGTATAATGGCTAATGTTGGTGAAATTAAGATAAAGTTGCTGTTTTAAGCATGCAAAAGCATACAAAACACCGTTTTTAAGTATACAAACTGTCATATTCATGTTTCTGTCGTGTATAATGGCTAATGTTGGAGAAATTAAGATAAAATTGCTGTTTTAAGCATGCAAAAGCATACAAAACACCGTTTTTAAGTATACAAACTGTCATATTCATGTTTCTGTCGTGTATAATGGCTAATGTTGGTGAAATCAAGATAAAATTGCTGTTTTAAGCATGCAAAAGCATACAAAACACCGTTTTTAAGTATATAAACTGTCATATTCATGTATATGTTGTGTGTAATGGCTTATGTTTGCAAAATCAAGATAAAATAGCTGTTTTCAGCTTGCAAAAACATACAAAATTCGGTTTTTAATTATTTAAACTGTCATATTCATGTTTCTGTCGTGTATAATGGCTAATGTTGGTAAAATCAAGATAAAATTGCTGTTTTAAGCATGCAAAAGCATACAAAACACCGTTTTTAAGTATACAAACTGTCATATTCATGTTTCTGTCGTGTATAATGGCTAATGTTGGTGAAATCAAGATAAAATTGCTGTTCTAAGCATGCAAAAGCATACAAAACACCGTTTTTAAGTATACAAACTATCATATTCATGTATATGTCGTGAGTACTGGCTTATGTTTGCAAAATCAAGATAAAATAGCTGTTTTCAGCTTGCAAAAACATACAAAATGCTGATTTCAAGTATTTAAACTGTCATATTCCTGTTTCTGTCGTGTATAATGCCTAATGTTAGTGATATCAAAAAAAAATTGCAGTTTTAAGCATGCAAAAACATACAAAACACCGTTTTTAAGTATACAAACTGTCATATTAATGTATATGTCGTGTGTAATGGCTTATGTTTGCAAAATCAAGATAAAATAGCTGTTTTCAACTTGCAAAAACGTACAAAATGCTGTTTTCAAGTATTTAAACTTTCATATTCATGTTTCTGTCGTGTATAATGGCTAATGTTGGTGAAATTAAGATAAAATTGCTGTTTTAAGCATGCAAAAGCATACAAAACACCGTTTTTAAGTATACAAACTGTCATATTCATGTTTCTGTCGTGTATAATGGCTAATGTTGGTGAAAGAAGATAAAATTGCTGTTCTAAGCATACAAAACACCGTTTTTAAGTATACAAACTATCATATTCATGTATATGTCGTGAGTACTGTCTTATGTTTGCAAAATCAAGATAAAATAGCTGTTTTCAGCTTGCAAAAACATACAAAATGCTGATTTCAAGTATTTAAACTGTCATATTCCTGTTTCTGTCGTGTATAATGCCTAATGTTAGTGATATCAAAATAAAATTGCTGTTTTAAGCATGCAAAAACATACAAAACACCGTTTTTAAGTATACAAACTGTCATATTCATGTATATGTCGTGTGTAATGGCTTATGTTTGCAAAATCAAGATAAAATAGCTGTTTTCAACTTGCAAAAACATACAAAATGCTGTTTTCAAGTATTTAAACTTTCATATTCATGTTTCTGTCGTGTATAATGGCTAATGTTGGTGAAATTAAGATAAAATTGCTGTTTTAAGCATGCAAAAGCATACAAAACACCGTTTTTAAGTATACAAACTGTCATATTCATGTATATGTCGTGTTTAATGGATTATGTTTGCAAAATCAAGATAAAATAGCTGTTTTCAGCTTGCAAAAACATACAAAATGCTGTTTTCAAGTATTTAAACTGTCATATTCATGTTTCTGTCGTGTATAATGGCTAATGTTGGTGAAATCAAGATAAAATTGCTGTTTTAAGCATGCAAAAGCATACAAAACACCGTTTTTAAGTATACAAACTGTCATATTCATGTATATGTCGTGTTTAATGGCTTATGTTTGCAAAATCAAGATAAAATGGCTGTTTTCAACTTGCAAAAACATACAAAATGCTGTTTTCAAGTATTTAAACTCTCATATTCATGTTTCTGTCGTGTATAATGGCTAATGTTGGTGAAATCAAGATAAAATTGCTGTTTTAAGCATGCAAAAGCATACAAAACACGGTTTTTAAGTATACAAACTGTCATATTTATGTATATGTCGTGTGTAATGGCTTATGTTTGCAAAATCAAGATAAAATAGCTGTTTTCAGCTTGCAAACACATACAAAATGCTGTTTTCAAGTATTTAAACTGTCATATTCATGTTTCTGTCGAGTATAAAGGCTAATGTTGGTGAAATCAAGATAAAATTGCTGTTTTAAGCATGCAAAAACATACAAAACACCGTATTTAAGTATACAAACTATCATATTCATGTATATGTCGTGAGTACTGGCTTATGTTTGCAAAATCAAAATAAAATAGCTGTTTTCAGCTTGCAAAAACATGCAAAATGCTGTTTTCAAGTATTTAAACTGTCATATTCATGTTTCTGTCGTGTATAATGGCTAATATTGGTGAAATTGCTGTTTTAAGCATGCAAAAGCATACAAAACACCGTTTTTAAGTATACAAACTGTCATATTCATGTTTCTGTCGTGTATAATGGCTAATGTTGGTGAAATCAAGATGAAATTGCTGTTCTAAGCATGCAAAAGCATACAAAACACCGTTTTCAAGTATACAAACTATCATATTCATGTATATGTCGTGAGTACTGGCTTATGTTTGCAAAATCAAGATAAACTAGCTGTTTTCAGCTTGCAAAAACATACAAAATGCTGATTTCAAGTATTTAAACTGTCATATTCCTAATTCTGTCGTGTATAATGCCTAATGTTAGTGATATCAAAATAAAATTAATGTTTTAAGCATGCAAAAACATACAAAACACCGTTTTTAAGTATACAAACTGTCATATTCATGTAAATGTCGTGTGTAATGGCTTATGTTTGCAAAATCAAGATAAAATAGCTGTTTTCAACTTGCAAAAACATACAAAATGCTGTTTTCAAGTATTTAAACTTTCATATTCATGTTTCTGTCGTGTATAATGGCTAATGTTGGTGAAATTAAGATAAAATTGCTGTTTTAAGCATGCAAAAGCATACAAAACACCGTTTTTAAGTTTACAAACTGTCATATTCATGTTTCTGTCGTGTTTAATGGCTAATGTTGGTGAAACAAGATAAAATTGCTGTTCTAAGCATACAAAACACCGTTTTTAAGTATACAAACTGTCATATTCATGTTTCTGTCGTGTATAATGGCTAATGTTGGTGAAATCAAGATAAAATTTCTGTTCTAAGCATGCAAAAGCATACAAAACACCGTATTTAAGTATACAAACTATCATATTCATGTATATGTCGTGAGTACTGGCTTATGTTTGCAAAATCAAGATTATATAGCTGTTTTCAGCTTGCAAAAACATACAAAATGCTGTTTTCAAGTATTTAAACTGTCATATTCATGTATATGTCGTGTGTAATGGCTTATGTTTGCAAAATAAAGATAAATAAGCTGTTTTCAGCTTGCAAAAACATGCAAAATGCTGTTTTCAATTATTTAAACTGTCATATTCATGTTTCTGTCGTGTATAATGGCTAATGTTGGTGAAATTAAGATAAAATTGCTGTTTTAAGCATGCAAAAGCATACAAAACACCGTTTTTAAGTATACAAACTGTCATATTCATGTTTCTGTCGTGTATATTGGCTAATGTGGGTGAAATTAAGATAAAATTGCTGTTTTAAGCATGCAAAAGCATACAAAACACCGTTTTTAAGAATACAAACTGTCATATTCATGTTTCTGTCGTGTATAATGGCTAATGTTGGTGAAATCAAGATAAAATTGCTGTTTTAAGCATGCAAAAGTATACAAAACACCGTTTTTAAGTATACAAACTGTCATATTCATGTATATGTCGTGTGTAATGGCTTATGTTTGCAAAATCAAGATAAAATAGCTGTTTTCAGCTTGCAAAAACATACAAAATGCTGTTTTCAATTATTTAAACTGTCATATTCATATTTCTGTCGTGTATAATGGCTAATGTTGGTGAAATTAAGATAAAGTTGCTGTTTTAAGCATGCAAAAGCATACAAAACACCGTTTTTAAGTATACAAACTGTCATATTCATGTTTCTGTCGTGTATAATGGCTAATGTTGGTGAAATTAAGATAAAATTGCTGTTTTAAGCATGCAAAAGCATACAAAACACCGTTTTTAAGTATACAAACTGTCATATTCATGTTTCTGTCGTGTATAATGGCTAATGTTGGTGAAATCAAGATAAAATTGCTGTTCTAAGCATGCAAAAGCATACAAAACACCGTATTTAAGTATACAAACTATCATATTCATGTATATGTCGTGTGTAATGGCTTATGTTTGCAAAATCAAGATAAAATAGCTATTTTCATCTTGCAAAAACATACAAAATGCTGTTTTCAAGTATTTAAACTGTCATATTCATGTATATGTCGTGTGTAATGGCTTATGTTTACAAAATCAAGATAAAATAGCTGTTTACAGCTTGCAAAAACATACAAAATGCTGTTTTCAATTATTTAAACTGTCATATTCATGTTTCTGTCGTGTATAATGGCTAATGTTGGTGAAATTAAGATAAAATTGTTGTTTTAAGCATGCAAAAGCATACAAAACACCGTTTTTAAGTTTACAAACTGTCATATTCATGTTTCTGTCGTGTATAATGGCTAATGTGGGTGAAATTAAGATAAAATTGCTGTTTTAAGCATGCAAAACCATACAAAACCCCGTTTTTAAGTATACAAACTGTCATATTCATGTTTCTGTCGTGTATAATGTCTAATGTTGGTGAAATCAAGATAAAATTGCTGTTTTAAGCATGCAAAAGCATACAAAACACCGTTTTTAAGTATACAAACTGTCATATTCATGTATATGTCGTGTGTAATGGCTTATGTTTGCAAAATCAAGATAAAATAGCTGTTTTCAGCTTGCAAAAACATACAAAATGCTGTTTTCAATTATTTAAACTGTCATATTCATGTTTCTGTCGTGTATAATGGCTAATGTTGGTGAAATTAAGATAAAGTTGCTGTTTTAAGCATGCAAAAGCATACAAAACAACGTTTTCAAGTATACAAACTGTCATATTCATGTTTCTGTCGTGTATAATGGCTAATGTTGGTGAAATTAAGATAAAATTGCTGTTTTAAGCATGCAAAAGCATACAAAACACCGTTTTTAAGTATACAAACTGTCATATTCATGTTTCTGTCGTGTTTAATGGCTAATGTTGGTGAAATCAAGATAAAATTGCTGTTTTAAGCATGCAAAAGCATACAAAACACCGTTTTTAAGTATATAAACTGTCATATTCATGTATATGTCGTGTGTAATGGCTTATGTTTGCAAAATCAAGATAAAATAGCTGTTTTCAGCTTGCAAAAACATACAAAATGCTGTTTTCAAGTATTTAAACCGTCATATTCATGTTTCTGTCGTGTATAATGGCTAATGTTGGTGAAGTCAAGATAAAATTGCTGTTTTAAGCATGCAAAAGCATAAAAAACACCGTTTTTAAGTATACAAACTGTCATATTCATGTTTCTGTCGTGTATAATGGCTAATGTTGGTGAAATCAAGATAAAATTGCTGTTCTAAGCATACAAAACACCGTTTTTAAGTATACAAACTATCATATTCATGTATATGTCGTGAGTACTGGCTTATGTTTGCAAAATCAAGATAAAATAGCTGTTTTCAGCTTGCAAAAACATACAAAATGCTGTTTTCAATTATTTAAACTGTCATATTCATGTTTCTGTCGTGTATAATGGCTAATGTTGGTGAAATTAAGATAAAGTTGCTGTTTTAAGCATGCAAAAGCATACAAAACACCGTTTTTAAGTATACAAACTGTCATATTCATGTTTCTGTCATGTATAATGGCTAATGTTGGTGAAATTAAGATAAAATTGCTGTTTTAAGCATGCAAAAGCATACAAAACACCGTTTTTAAGTATACAAACTGTCATATTCATGTTTCTGTCGTGTATAATGGCTAATGTTGGTGAAATCAAGATAAAATTGCTGTTCTAAGCATGCAAAAGCATACAAAACACCGTATTTAAGTATACAAACTATCATATTCATGTATATGTCGTGTGTAATGGCTTATGTTTGCAAAATCAAGATAAAATAGCTATTTTCATCTTGCAAAAACATACAAAATGCTGTTTTCAAGTATTTAAACTGTCATATTCATGTATATGTCGTGTGTAATGGCTTATGTTTGCAAAATCAAGATAAAATAGCTGTTTTCAGCTTGCAAAAACATACAAAATGCTGTTTTCAATTATTTAAACTGTCATATTCATGTTTCTGTCGTGTATAATGGCTAATGTTGGTGAAATTAAGATAAAATTGTTGTTTTAAGCATGCAAAAGCATACAAAACACCGTTTTTAAGTTTACAAACTGTCATATTCATGTTTCTGTCGTGTATAATGGCTAATGTGGGTGAAATTAAGATAAAATTGCTGTTTTAAGCATGCAAAAGCATACAAAACACCGTTTTTAAGTATACAAACTGTCATATTCATGTTTCTGTCGTGTATAATGTCTAATGTTGGTGAAATCAAGATAAAATTGCTGTTTTAAGCATGCAAAAGCATACAAAACACCGTTTTTAAGTATACAAACTGTCATATTCATGTATATGTCGTGTGTAATGGCTTATGTTTGCAAATTCAAGATAAAATAGCTGTTTTCAGCTTGCAAAAACATACAAAATGCTGTTTTCAATTATTTAAACTGTCATATTCATGTTTCTGTCGTGTATAATGGCTAATGTTGGTGAAATTAAGATAAAGTTGCCGTTTTAAGCATGCAAAAGCATACAAAACACCGTTTTTAAGTATACAAACTGTCATATTCATGTTTCTGTCGTGTATAATGGCTACTGTTGGTGAAATTAAGATAAAATTGCTGTTTTAAGCATGCAAAAGCATACAAAACACCGTTTTTAAGTATACAAACTGTCATATTCATGTTTCTGTCGTGTATAATGGCTAATGTTGGTGAAATCAAGATAAAATTGCTGTTTTAAGCATGCAAAAGCATACAAAACACCGTTTTTAAGTATATAAACTGTCATATTCATGTATATGTCGTGTGTAATGGCTTATGTTTGCAAAATCAAGATAAAATAGCTGTTTTCAGCTTGCAAAAACATACAAAATGCTGTTTTCAAGTATTTAAACTGTCATATTCATGTTTCTGTTGTGTATAATGGCTAATGTTGGTGAAGTCAAGATAAAATTGCTGTTTTAAGCATGCAAAAGCATACAAAACACCGTTTTTAAGTATACAAACTGTCATATTCATGTTTCTGTCGTGTATAATGGCTAATGTTGGTGAAATCAAGATAAAATTGCTGTTCTAAGCATACAAAACACCGTTTTTAAGTATACAAACTATCATATTCATGTATATGTCGTGAGTACTGGCTTATGTTTGCAAAATCAAGAT
>CAWWDY010001165.1:0-37887 GCA_963942605.1 Poecilus cupreus | reverse complement strand
GATAAAATTGCTGTTTTAAACTTGCAAAAACATAGAAAAACGCTGTTTTTAACTATTCAAACTGATAAATTCATGTTTCTTTCGTGTGAAACGGCGATTTATGAGAAATGACGATAAAATTGCTGTTTTAAACATGAAAAAACATAGAAAAACGCTGTTTTGAACTATTCAAACTGACAAATTCATGTTTCTTTCGTGTGAAACGGCGATTTATGAGAAATGACGATAAAATTGCTGTTTTAAACTTGCAAAAACATAGAAAAACGCTGTTTTTAACTATTCAAACTGATAAATTCATGTTTCTTTCGTGTGAAACGGCGATTTATGAGAAATGACGATAAAATTGCTGTTTTAAACTTGCAAAAAAATAGAAAAACGCTGTTTTCAACTATTCAAACTGATAAATTCAGGTTTCTTTCGTTCAAAACGGTGGATTTTTGTGAAATCACGATAAAACTGCTGTTTTAAACTTGCAAAAACATATAAAAACGCTGTTTTGAACTATTCAAACTGATAAATTCATGTTTCTTTCGTGTGAAACGGCGATTTATGAGAAATGACGATAAAATTGCTGTTTTAAACTTGCAAAAACATAGAAAAACGCTGTTTTTAACTATTCAAACTGATAAATTCATGTTTCTTTCGTGTGAAACGGCGATTTATGAGAAATGACGATAAAATTGCTGTTTTAAACTTGCAAAAACAGAGAAAAACGCTGTTTTTAACTATTCAAACTGATAAATTCAGGTTTCTTTCGTTCGAAACGGTGGATTTTTGTGAAATCACGATAAAACTGTTGTTTTAAACTTGCAAAAACATAGAAAAACTCTGTTTTGAACTATTCAAACTGATAAATTCATGTTTCTTTCGTGTGAAACGGCGATTTATGAGAAATGACGATAAAATTGCTGTTTTAAACTTGCAAAAACATAGAAAAACGCTGTTTTTAACTATTCAAACTGACAAATTCATGTTTTTTTCGTGTGAAACGGCGATTTATGAGAAATGACGATAAAATTGCTGTTTTAAACATGAAAAAACATAGAAAAACGCTGTTTTGAACTATTCAAACTGACAAATTCATGCTTCTTTCGTGTGAAACGGCGATTTATGAGAAATGACGATGAAATTGCTGTTTTAAACTTGCAAAAACATAGAAAAACGCTGTTTTGAACGATTCAAACTGACAAATTCATGTTTCTTTCGTGTGAAACGGCGATTTATGAGAAATGACGATAAAATTGCTGTTTTAAACTTGCAAAAACATAGAAAAACGCTGTTTTTTACTATTCAAACTGATAAATTCATGTTTCTTACGTGTGAAACGGCGATTTATGAGAAATGACGATAAAATTGCTGTTTTAAACTTGCAAAAACATAGATAAACGCTGTTTTTAACTATTCAAACTGACAAATTCATGTTTCTTTCGTGTGAAACGGCGATTTATGAGAAATGACGATATAATTGCTGTTTTAAACTTGCAAAATCATAGAAAAACGCTGTTTTCAACTATTCAAACTGACAAATTCATGTTTCTTTCGTGTGAAACGGCGATTTATGAGAAATGACGATAAAATTGCTGTTTTAAACATGAAAAAACATAGATAAACGCTGTTTTGAACTATTCAAACTGACAAATTCATGTTCCTTTCGTGTGAAACGGCGATTTATGAGAAATGACGATAAAATTGCTGTTTTAAACATGAAAAAACATAGAAAAACGCTGTTTTGAACTATTCAAACTAACAAATTCATGTTTCTTTCGTGTGAAACGGCGATTTATGAGAAATGACGATAAAATTGCTGTTTTAAACTTGCAAAAACATAGAAAAACGCTGTTTTTAACTATTCAAACTGATAAATTCATGTTTCTTTCGTGTGAAACGGCGATTTATGAGAAATGACGATAAAATTGCTGTTTTAAACTTGCAAAAACATAGAAAAACGCTGTTTTTAACTATTCAAACTTATAAATTCAGGTTTCTTTCGTTCAAAACGGTGGATTTTTGTGAAATCACGATAAAACTGCTGTTTTAAACTTGCAAAAACATATAAAAACGCTGTTTTGAACTATTCAAACTGATAAATTCATGTTTCTTTCGTGTGAAACGGCGATTTATGAGAAATGACGATAAAATTGCTGTTTTAAACTTGCAAAAACATAGAAAAACGCTGTTTTTAACTATTCAAACTGATAAATTCATGTTTCTTTCGTGTGAAACGGCGATTTATGAGAAATGACGATAAAATTGCTGTTTTAAACTTGCAAAAACATAGAAAAACGTTGTTTTCAACTATTCAAAATGATAAATTCAGGTTTCTTTCGTTCGAAACGGTGGATTTTTGTGAAATCACGATAAAACTGTTGTTTTAAACTTGCAAAAACATAGAAAAACTCTGTTTTGAACTATTCAAACTGATAAATTCATGTTTCTTTCGTGTGAAACGGCGATTTATGAGAAATGACGATAAAATTGCTGTTTTAAACTTGCAAAAACATAGAAAAACGCTGTTTTGAACTATTCAAACTGACAAATTCATGTTTCTTTCGTGTGAAACGGCGATTTATGAGAAATGACGATAAAATTGCTGTTTTAAACATGAAAAAACATAGAAAAACGCTGTTTTGAACTATTCAAACTGACAAATTCATGTTTTTTTCGTGTGAAACGGCGATTTATGAAAAATGACGATAAAATTGCTGTTTTAAACATGAAAAAAACATAGAAAAACGCTGTTTTGAACTATTCAAACTGACAAATTCATGTTTCTTTCGTGTGAAACGGCGATTTATGAGAAATGACGATAAATTTGCTGTTTTAAACTTGCAAAAACATAGAAAAACGCTGTTTTTAACTATTCAAACTGACAAATTCATGTTTTTTTTCGTGTGAAACGGCGATTTATGAGAAATGACGATAAAATTGCTGTTTTAAACATGAAAAAACATAGAAAAACGCTGTTTTGAACTATTCAAACTGACAAATTCATGTTTCTTTCGTGTGAAACGGCGATTTATGAGAAATGACGATAAAATTGCTGTTTTAAACTTGCAAAAACATAGAAAAACGCTGTTTTGAACTATTCAAACTGACAAATTCATGTTTCTTTCGTGTGAAACGGCGATTTATGAGAAATGACGATAAAATTGCTGTTTTAAACTTGCAAAAACATAGAAAAACGCTGTTTTTTAATATTCAAACTGATAAATTCATGTTTCTTTCGTGTGAAACGGCGATTTATGAGAAATGACGATAAAATTGCTGTTTTAAACTTGCAAAAACATAGAAAAACGCTGTTTTTAACTATTCAAACTGACAAATTCATGTTTCTTTCGTGTGAAACGGCGATTTATGAGAAATGACGATAAAATTGCTGTTTTAAACTTGCAAAAACATAGAAAAACGCTGTTTTCAACTATTCAAACTGACAAATTCATGTTTCTTTCGTGTGAAACGGCGATTTATGAGAAATGACGATAAAATTGCTGTTTTAAACATGAAAAAACATAGATAAACGCTGTTTTGAACTATTCAAACTGACAAATTCATGTTCCTTTCGTGTGAAACGGCGATTTATGAGAAATGACGCTAAAATTGCTGTTTTAAACTTGCAAAAACATAGAAAAACGCTGTTTTGAACTATTCAAACTAACAAATTCATGTTTCTTTCGTGTGAAACGGCGATTTATGAGAAATGACGATAAAATTGCTGTTTTAAACTTGCAAAAACATAGAAAAACGCTGTTTTTAACTATTCAAACTGATAAATTCATGTTTCTTTCGTGTGAAACGGCGATTTATGAGAAATGACGATAAAATTGCTGTTTTAAACTTGCAAAAACATAGAAAAACGCTGTTTTTAACTATTCAAACTGATAAATTCAGGTTTCTTTCGTTCAAAACGGTGGATTTTTGTGAAATCACGATAAAACTGCTGTTTTAAACTTGCAAAAACATATAAAAACGCTGTTTTGAACTATTCAAACTGATAAATTCATGTTTCTTTCGTGTGAAACGGCGATTTATGAGAAATGACGATAAAATTGCTGTTTTAAACTTGCAAAAACATAGAAAAACGCTGTTTTTAACTATTCAAACTGATAAATTCATGTTTCTTTCGTGTGAAACGGCGATTTATGAGAAATGACGCTAAAATTGCTGTTTTAAACTTGCAAAAACATAGAAAAACGCTGTTTTGAACTATTCAAACTGACAAATTCATGTTTCTTTCGTGTGAAACGGCGATTTATGAGAAATGACGATAAAATTGCTGTTTTAAACATGAAAAAACATAGAAAAACGCTGTTTTGAACTATTCAAACTGACAAATTCATGTTTTTTTCGTGTGAAACGGCGATTTATGAAAAATGACGATAAAATTGCTGTTTTAAACATGAAAAAACATAGAAAAACGCTGTTTTGAACTATTCAAACTGACAAATTCATGTTTCTTTCGTGTGAAACGGCGATTTATGAGAAATGACGATAAAATTGCTGTTTTAAACTTGCAAAAACATAGAAAAACGCTGTTTTTAACTATTCAAACTGACAAATTCATGTTTTTTTTCGTGTGAAACGGCGATTTATGAGAAATGACGATAAAATTGCTGTTTTAAACATGAAAAAACATAGAAAAACGCTGTTTTGAACTATTCAAACTGACAAATTCATGTTTCTTTCGTGTGAAACGGCGATTTATGAGAAATGACGATAAAATTGCTGTTTTAAACTTGCAAAAACATAGAAAAACGCTGTTTTGAACTATTCAAACTGACAAATTCATGTTTCTTTCGTGTGAAACGGCGATTTATGAGAAATGACGATAAAATTGCTGTTTTAAACTTGCAAAAACATAGAAAAACGCTGTTTTTTAATATTCAAACTGATAAATTCATGTTTCTTTCGTGTGAAACGGCGATTTATGAGAAATGACGATAAAATTGCTGTTTTAAACTTGCAAAAACATAGAAAAACGCTGTTTTTAACTATTCAAACTGACAAATTCATGTTTCTTTCGTGTGAAACGGCGATTTATGAGAAATGACGATAAAATTGCTGTTTTAAACTTGCAAAAACATAGAAAAACGCTGTTTTCAACTATTCAAACTGACAAATTCATGTTTCTTTCGTGTGAAACGGCGATTTATGAGAAATGACGATAAAATTGCTGTTTTAAACATGAAAAAACATAGATAAACGCTGTTTTGAACTATTCAAACTGACAAATTCATGTTTCTTTCGTGTGAAACGGCGATTTATGAGAAATGACGCTAAAATTGCTGTTTTAAACTTGCAAAAACATAGAAAAACGCTGTTTTGAACTATTCAAACTGACAAATTCATGTTTCTTTCGTGTGAAACGGCGATTTATGAGAAATGACGATAAAATTGCTGTTTTAAACTTGCAAAAACATAGAAAAACGCTGTTTTTAACTATTCAACCTGATAAATACATGTTTCTTTCGTGTGAAACGGCGATTTATGAGAAATGACGATAAAATTGCTGTTTTAAACTTGCAAAAACATAGAAAAACGCTGTTTTTAACTATTCAAACTGATAAATTCAGGTTTCTCTCGTTCAAAACGGAGGATTTTTGTGAAATCACGATAAAACTGCTGTTTTAAACTTGCAAAAACATATAAAAACGCTGTTTTGAACTATTCAAACTGATAAATTCATGTTTCTTTCGTGTGAAACGGCGATTTATGAGAAATGACGATAAAATTGCTGTTTTAAACTTGCAAAAACATAGAAAAACGCTGTTTTTAACTATTCAAACTGATAAATTCATGTTTCTTTCGTATGAAACGGCGATTTATGAGAAATGACGATAAAATTGCTGTTTTAAACTTGCAAAAAAATAGAAAAACGCTGTTTTCAATTATTCAAACTGATAAATTCAGGTTTCTTTCGTTCAAAACGGTGGATTTTTGTGAAATCACGATAAAACTGCTGTTTTAAACTTGCAAAAACATATAAAAACGCTGTTTTGAACTATTCAAACTGATAAATTCATGTTTCTTTCGTATGAAACGGCGATTTATGAGAAATGACGATAAAATTGCTGTTTTAAACTTGCAAAAAAATAGAAAAACGCTGTTTTCAATTATTCAAACTGATAAATTCAGGTTTCTTTCGTTCAAAACGGTGGATTTTTGTGAAATCACGATAAAACTGCTGTTTTAAACTTGCAAAAACATATAAAAACGCTGTTTTGAACTATTCAAACTGATAAATTCATGTTTCTTTCGTGTGAAACGGCGATTTATGAGAAATGACGATAAAATTGCTGTTTTAAACTTGCAAAAACATAGAAAAACGTTGTTTTCAACTATTCAAAATGATAAATTCAGGTTTCTTTCGTTCGAAACGGTGGATTTTTGTGAAATCACGATAAAACTGTTGTTTTAAACTTGCAAAAACATAGAAAAACTCTGTTTTGAACTATTCAAACTGATAAATTCATGTTTCTTTCGTGTGAAACGGCGATTTATGAGAAATGACGATAAAATTGCTGTTTTAAACTTGCAAAAACATAGAAAAACGCTGTTTTGAACTATTCAAACTGACAAATTCATGTTTCTTTCGTGTGAAACGGCGATTTATGAGAAATGACGATAAAATTGCTGTTTTAAACATGAAAAAACATAGAAAAACGCTGTTTTGAACTATTCAAACTGACAAATTCATGTTTTTTTCGTGTGAAACGGCGATTTATGAAAAATGACGATAAAATTGCTGTTTTAAACATGAAAAAACATAGAAAAACGCTGTTTTGAACTATTCAAACTGACAAATTCATGTTTCTTTCGTGTGAAACGGCGATTTATGAGAAATGACGATAAATTTGCTGTTTTAAACTTGCAAAAACATAGAAAAACGCTGTTTTTAACTATTCAAACTGACAAATTCATGTTTTTTTTCGTGTGAAACGGCGATTTATGAGAAATGACGATAAAATTGCTGTTTTAAACATGAAAAAACATAGAAAAACGCTGTTTTGAACTATTCAAACTGACAAATTCATGTTTCTTTCGTGTGAAACGGCGATTTATGAGAAATGACGATAAAATTGCTGTTTTAAACTTGCAAAAACATAGAAAAACGCTGTTTTGAACTATTCAAACTGACAAATTCATGTTTCTTTCGTGTGAAACGGCGATTTATGAGAAATGACGATAAAATTGCTGTTTTAAACTTGCAAAAACATAGAAAAACGCTGTTTTTTAATATTCAAACTGATAAATTCATGTTTCTTTCGTGTGAAACGGCGATTTATGAGAAATGACGATAAAATTGCTGTTTTAAACTTGCAAAAACATAGAAAAACGCTGTTTTTAACTATTCAAACTGACAAATTCATGTTTCTTTCGTGTGAAACGGCGATTTATGAGAAATGACGATAAAATTGCTGTTTTAAACTTGCAAAAACATAGAAAAACGCTGTTTTCAACTATTCAAACTGACAAATTCATGTTTCTTTCGTGTGAAACGGCGATTTATGAGAAATGACGATAAAATTGCTGTTTTAAACATGAAAAAACATAGATAAACGCTGTTTTGAACTATTCAAACTGACAAATTCATGTTCCTTTCGTGTGAAACGGCGATTTATGAGAAATGACGCTAAAATTGCTGTTTTAAACTTGCAAAAACATAGAAAAACGCTGTTTTGAACTATTCAAACTAACAAATTCATGTTTCTTTCGTGTGAAACGGCGATTTATGAGAAATGACGATAAAATTGCTGTTTTAAACTTGCAAAAACATAGAAAAACGCTGTTTTTAACTATTCAAACTGATAAATTCATGTTTCTTTCGTGTGAAACGGCGATTTATGAGAAATGACGATAAAATTGCTGTTTTAAACTTGCAAAAACATAGAAAAACGCTGTTTTTAACTATTCAAACTGATAAATTCAGGTTTCTTTCGTTCAAAACGGTGGATTTTTGTGAAATCACGATAAAACTGCTGTTTTAAACTTGCAAAAACATATAAAAACGCTGTTTTGAACTATTCAAACTGATAAATTCATGTTTCTTTCGTGTGAAACGGCGATTTATGAGAAATGACGATAAAATTGCTGTTTTAAACTTGCAAAAACATAGAAAAACGCTGTTTTTAACTATTCAAACTGATAAATTCATGTTTCTTTCGTGTGAAACGGCGATTTATGAGAAATGACGATAAAATTGCTGTTTTAAACTTGCAAAAACATAGAAAAACGTTGTTTTTAACTATTCAAAATGATAAATTCAGGTTTCTTTCGTTCGAAACGGTGGATTTTTGTGAAATCACGATAAAACTGTTGTTTTAAACTTGCAAAAACATAGAAAAACTCTGTTTTGAACTATTCAAACTGATAAATTCATGTTTCTTTCGTGTGAAACGGCGATTTATGAGAAATGACGATAAAATTGCTGTTTTAAACTTGCAAAAACATAGAAAAACGCTGTTTTGAACTATTCAAACTGACAAATTCATGTTTCTTTCGTGTGAAACGGCGATTTATGAGAAATGACGATAAAATTGCTGTTTTAAACATGAAAAAACATAGAAAAACGCTGTTTTGAACTATTCAAACTGACAAATTCATGTTTTTTTCGTGTGAAACGGCGATTTATGAAAAATGACGATAAAATTGCTGTTTTAAACATGAAAAAACATAGAAAAACGCTGTTTTGAACTATTCAAACTGACAAATTCATGTTTCTTTCGTGTGAAACGGCGATTTATGAGAAATGACGATAAAATTGCTGTTTTAAACTTGCAAAAACATAGAAAAACGCTGTTTTTAACTATTCAAACTGACAAATTCATGTTTTTTTTCGTGTGAAACGGCGATTTATGAGAAATGACGATAAAATTGCTGTTTTAAACATGAAAAAACATAGAAAAACGCTGTTTTGAACTATTCAAACTGACAAATTCATGTTTCTTTCGTGTGAAACGGCGATTTATGAGAAATGACGATAAAATTGCTGTTTTAAACTTGCAAAAACATAGAAAAACGCTGTTTTGAACAATTCAAACTGACAAATTCATGTTTCTTTCGTGTGAAACGGCGATTTATGAGAAATGACGATAAAATTGCTGTTTTAAACTTGCAAAAACATAGAAAAACGCTGTTTTTTAATATTCAAACTGATAAATTCATGTTTCTTTCGTGTGAAACGGCGATTTATGAGAAATGACGATAAAATTGCTGTTTTAAACTTGCAAAAACATAGAAAAACGCTGTTTTTAACTATTCAAACTGACAAATTCATGTTTCTTTCGTGTGAAACGGCGATTTATGAGAAATGACGATAAAATTGCTGTTTTAAACTTGCAAAAACATAGAAAAACGCTGTTTTCAACTATTCAAACTGACAAATTCATGTTTCTTTCGTGTGAAACGGCGATTTATGAGAAATGACGATAAAATTGCTGTTTTAAACATGAAAAAACATAGATAAACGCTGTTTTGAACTATTCAAACTGACAAATTCATGTTTCTTTCGTGTGAAACGGCGATTTATGAGAAATGACGCTAAAATTGCTGTTTTAAACTTGCAAAAACATAGAAAAACGCTGTTTTGAACTATTCAAACTGACAAATTCATGTTTCTTTCGTGTGAAACGGCGATTTATGAGAAATGACGATAAAATTGCTGTTTTAAACTTGCAAAAACATAGAAAAACGCTGTTTTTAACTATTCAACCTGATAAATACATGTTTCTTTCGTGTGAAACGGCGATTTATGAGAAATGACGATAAAATTGCTGTTTTAAACTTGCAAAAACATAGAAAAACGCTGTTTTTAACTATTCAAACTGATAAATTCAGGTTTCTTTCGTTCAAAACGGAGGATTTTTGTGAAATCACGATAAAACTGCTGTTTTAAACTTGCAAAAACATATAAAAACGCTGTTTTGAACTATTCAAACTGATAAATTCATGTTTCTTTCGTGTGAAACGGCGATTTATGAGAAATGACGATAAAATTGCTGTTTTAAACTTGCAAAAACATAGAAAAACGCTGTTTTTAACTATTCAAACTGATAAATTCATGTTTCTTTCGTATGAAACGGCGATTTATGAGAAATGACGATAAAATTGCTGTTTTAAACTTGCAAAAAAATAGAAAAACGCTGTTTTCAATTATTCAAACTGATAAATTCAGGTTTCTTTCGTTCAAAACGGTGGATTTTTGTGAAATCACGATAAAACTGCTGTTTTAAACTTGCAAAAACATATAAAAACGCTGTTTTGAACTATTCAAACTGATAAATTCATGTTTCTTTCGTATGAAACGGCGATTTATGAGAAATGACGATAAAATTGCTGTTTTAAACTTGCAAAAAAATAGAAAAACGCTGTTTTCAATTATTCAAACTGATAAATTCAGGTTTCTTTCGTTCAAAACGGTGGATTTTTGTGAAATCACGATAAAACTGCTGTTTTAAACTTGCAAAAACATATAAAAACGCTGTTTTGAACTATTCAAACTGATAAATTCATGTTTCTTTCGTGTGAAACGGCGATTTATGAGAAATGACGATAAAATTGCTGTTTTAAACTTGCAAAAACATAGAAAAACTCTGTTTGGAACTATTCAAACTGATAAATTCATGTTTCTTTCGTGTGAAACGGCGATTTATGAGAAATGACGATAAAATTGCTGTTTTAAACTTGCAAAAACATAGAAAAACGCTGTTTTTAACTATTCAAACTGACAAATTCATGTTTTTTTCGTGTGAAACGGCGATTTATGAGAAATGACGATAAAATTGCTGTTTAAAACATGAAAAAACATAGAAAAACGCTGTTTTGAACTATTCAAACTGACAAATTCATGTTTCTTTCGTGTGAAACGGCGATTTATGAGAAATGACGATAAAATTGCTGTTTTAAACTTGCAAAAACATAGAAAAACGCTGTTTTTTACTATTCAAACTGATAAATTCATGTTTCTTTCGTGTGAAACGGCGATTTATGAGAAATGACGATGAAATTGCTGTTTTAAACTTGCAAAAACATAGAAAAACGCTGTTTTTAACTATTCAAACTGATAAATTCAGGTTTCTTTCGTTCAAAACGGTGGATTTTTGTGAAATCACGATAAAACTGCTGTTTTAAACTTGCAAAAACATATAAAAACGCTGTTTTGAACTATTCAAACTGATAAATTCATGTTTCTTTCGTGTGAAACGGCGATTTATGAGAAATGACGATAAAATTGCTGTTTTAAACTTGCAAAAACATAGAAAAACGCTGTTTTTAACTATTCAAACTGATAAATTCATGTTTCTTTCGTGTGAAACGGCGATTTATGAGAAATGACGATAAAATTGCTGTTTTAAACTTGCAAAAACATAGAAAAACGCTGTTTTTAACTATTCAAAATGATAAATTCAGGTTTCTTTCGTTCGAAACGGTGGAATTTTGTGAAATCACGATAAAACTGTTGTTTTAAACTTGCAAAAACATAGAAAAACTCTGTTTTGATCTATTCAAACTGATAAATTCATGTTTCTTTCGTGTAAAACGGCGATTTATGAGAAATGACGATAAAATTGCTGTTTTAAACATGAAAAAACATAGAAAAACGCTGTTTTTAACTATTCAAACTGACAAATTCATGTTTCTTTCGTGTGAAACGGCGATTTATGAGAAATGACGATAAAATTGCTGTTTTAAACTTGCAAAAACATAGAAAAACGCTGTTTTTAACTATTCAAACTGACAAATTCATGTTTCTTTCGTGTGAAACGGCGATTTATGAGAAATGACGATAAAATTGCTGTTTTAAACATGAAAAAACATAGAAAAACGCTGCTTTGAACTATTCAAACTGATAAATTCATGTTTCTTTCGTATGAAACGGCGATTTATGAGAAATGACGATAAAATTGCTGTTTTAAACTTGCAAAAAAATAGAAAAACGCTGTTTTCAATTATTCAAACTGATAAATTCAGGTTTCTTTCGTTCAAAACGGTGGATTTTTGTGAAATCACGATAAAACTGCTGTTTTAAACTTGCAAAAACATATAAAAACGCTGTTTTGAACTATTCAAACTGATAAATTCATGTTTCTTTCGTATGAAACGGCGATTTATGAGAAATGACGATAAAATTGCTGTTTTAAACTTGCAAAAAAATAGAAAAACGCTGTTTTCAATTATTCAAACTGATAAATTCAGGTTTCTTTCGTTCAAAACGGTGGATTTTTGTGAAATCACGATAAAACTGCTGTTTTAAACTTGCAAAAACATATAAAAACGCTGTTTTGAACTATTCAAACTGATAAATTCATGTTTCTTTCGTGTGAAACGGCGATTTATGAGAAATGACGATAAAATTGCTGTTTTAAACTTGCAAAAACATAGAAAAACTCTGTTTGGAACTATTCAAACTGATAAATTCATGTTTCTTTCGTGTGAAACGGCGATTTATGAGAAATGACGATAAAATTGCTGTTTTAAACTTGCAAAAACATAGAAAAACGCTGTTTTTAACTATTCAAACTGACAAATTCATGTTTTTTTCGTGTGAAACGGCGATTTATGAGAAATGACGATAAAATTGCTGTTTAAAACATGAAAAAACATAGAAAAACGCTGTTTTGAACTATTCAAACTGACAAATTCATGTTTCTTTCGTGTGAAACGGCGATTTATGAGAAATGACGATAAAATTGCTGTTTTAAACTTGCAAAAACATAGAAAAACGCTGTTTTTTACTATTCAAACTGATAAATTCATGTTTCTTTCGTGTGAAACGGCGATTTATGAGAAATGACGATGAAATTGCTGTTTTAAACTTGCAAAAACATAGAAAAACGCTGTTTTTAACTATTCAAACTGATAAATTCAGGTTTCTTTCGTTCAAAACGGTGGATTTTTGTGAAATCACGATAAAACTGCTGTTTTAAACTTGCAAAAACATATAAAAACGCTGTTTTGAACTATTCAAACTGATAAATTCATGTTTCTTTCGTGTGAAACGGCGATTTATGAGAAATGACGATAAAATTGCTGTTTTAAACTTGCAAAAACATAGAAAAACGCTGTTTTTAACTATTCAAACTGATAAATTCATGTTTCTTTCGTGTGAAACGGCGATTTATGAGAAATGACGATAAAATTGCTGTTTTAAACTTGCAAAAACATAGAAAAACGCTGTTTTTAACTATTCAAAATGATAAATTCAGGTTTCTTTCGTTCGAAACGGTGGAATTTTGTGAAATCACGATAAAACTGTTGTTTTAAACTTGCAAAAACATAGAAAAACTCTGTTTTGATCTATTCAAACTGATAAATTCATGTTTCTTTCGTGTAAAACGGCGATTTATGAGAAATGACGATAAAATTGCTGTTTTAAACATGAAAAAACATAGAAAAACGCTGTTTTTAACTATTCAAACTGACAAATTCATGTTTCTTTCGTGTGAAACGGCGATTTATGAGAAATGACGATAAAATTGCTGTTTTAAACTTGCAAAAACATAGAAAAACGCTGTTTTTTACTATTCAAACTGATAAATTCATGTTTCTTTCGTGTGAAACGGCGATTTATGAGAAATGACGATAAAATTGCTGTTTTAAACTTGCAAAAACATAGAAAAACGCTGTTTTGAACTATTCAAACTGACAAATTCATGTTTCTTTCGTGTGAAACGGCGATTTATGAGAAATGACGATAAAATTGCTGTTTTAAACTTGCAAAAACATAGATAAACGCTGTTTTGAACTATTCAAACTGACAAATTCATGTTCCTTTCGTGTGAAACGGCGATTTATGAGAAATGACGCTAAAACTGCTGTTTTAAACTTGCAAAAACATATAAAAACGCTGTTTTGAACTATTCAAACTGATAAATTCATGTTTCTTTTGTGTGAAACGGCGATTTATGAGAAATGACGATAAAATTGCTGTTTTAAACTTGCAAAAACATAGAAAAACGCTGTTTTTAACTATTCAAACTGATAAATTCATGTTTCTTTCGTGTGAAACGGCGATTTATGAGAAATGACGATAAAATTGCTGTTTTAAACTTGCAAAAACATAGAAAAACGCTGTTTTTAACTATTCAAAATGATAAATTCAGGTTTCTTTCGTTCGAAACGGTGGATTTTTGTGAAATCACGATAAAACTGTTGTTTTAAACTTGCAAAAACATAGAAAAACTCTGTTTTGAACTATTCAAACTGATAAATTCATGTTTCTTTCGTGTGAAACGGCGATTTATGAGAAATGACGATAAAATTGCTGTTTTAAACATGAAAAAACATAGAAAAACGCTGTTTTTAACTATTCAAACTGACAAATTCATGTTTTTTTCGTGTGAAACGGCGATTTATGAGAAATGACGATAAAATTGCTGTTTTAAACATGAAAAAACATAGAAAAACGCTGTTTTGAACTATTCAAACTGATAAATTCATGTTTCTTTCGTGTGAAACGGCGATTTATGAGAAATGACGATAAAATTGCTGTTTTAAACTTGCAAAAACATAGAAAAACGCTGTTTTGAACTATTCAAACTGACAAATTCATGTTTCTTTCGTGTGAAACGGCGATTTATGAGAAATGACGATAAAATTGCTGTTTTAAACTTGCAAAAACATAGATAAACGCTGTTTTGAACTATTCAAACTGACAAATTCATGTTCCTTTCGTGTGAAACGGCGATTTATGAGAAATGACGCTAAAACTGCTGTTTTAAACTTGCAAAAACATATAAAAACGCTGTTTTGAACTATTCAAACTGATAAATTCATGTTTCTTTCGTGTGAAACGGCGATTTATGAGAAATGACGATAAAATTGCTGTTTTAAACTTGCAAAAACATAGAAAAACGCTGTTTTTAACTATTCAAACTGATAAATTCATGTTTCTTTCGTGTGAAACGGCGATTTATGAGAAATGACGATAAAATTGCTGTTTTAAACTTGCAAAAACATAGAAAAACGCTGTTTTTAACTATTCAAAATGATAAATTCAGGTTTCTTTCGTTCGAAACGGTGGATTTTTGTGAAATCACGATAAAACTGTTGTTTTAAACTTGCAAAAACATAGAAAAACTCTGTTTTGAACTATTCAAACTGATAAATTCATGTTTCTTTCGTGTGAAACGGCGATTTATGAGAAATGACGATAAAATTGCTGTTTTAAACATGAAAAAACATAGAAAAACGCTGTTTTTAACTATTCAAACTGACAAATTCATGTTTTTTTCGTGTGAAACGGCGATTTATGAGAAATGACGATAAAATTGCTGTTTTAAACATGAAAAAACATAGAAAAACGCTGTTTTGAACTATTCAAACTGACAAATTCATGTTTCTTTCGTGTGAAACGGCGATTTATGAGAAATGACGATAAAATTGCTGTTTTAAACTTGCAAAAACATAGAAAATCGCTGTTTTGAACTATTCAAACTGACAAATTCATGTTTCTTTCGTGTGAAACGGCGATTTATGAGAAATGACGATAAAATTGCTGTTTTAAACTTGCAAAAACATAGAAAAACGCTGTTTTTTACTATTCAAACTGATAAATTCATGTTTCTTTCGTGTGAAACGGCGATTTATGAGAAATGACGATAAAATTGCTGTTTTAAACTTGCAAAAACATAGAAAAACGCTGTTTTTAACTATTCAAACTGACAAATTCATGTTTCTTTCGTGTGAAACGGCGATTTATGAGAAATGACGATAAAATTGCTGTTTTAAACTTGCAAAAACATAGAAAAACGCTGTTTTCAACTATTCAAACTGACAAATTCATGTTTCTTTCGTGTGAAACGGCGATTTATGAGAAATGACGATAAAATTGCTGTTTTAAACTTGCAAAAACATAGAAAAACGCTGTTTTTAACTATTCAAACTGACAAATTCATGTTTTTTTCGTGTGAAACGGCGATTTATGAGAAATGACGATAAAATTGCTGTTTTAAACATGAAAAAACATAGAAAAACGCTGTTTTGAACTATTCAAACTGACAAATTCATGTTTCTTTCGTGTGAAACGGCGATTTATGAGAAATGACGATAAAATTGCTGTTTTAAACTTGCAAAAACATAGAAAAACGCTGTTTTTAACTATTAAAACTGACAAATTCATGTTTTTTTCGTGTGAAACGGCGATTTATGAGAAATGACGATAAAATTGCTGTTTTAAACATGAAAAAACATAGAAAAACGCTGTTTTGAACTATTCAAACTGACAAATTCATGTTTCTTTCGTGTGAAACGGCGATTTATGAGAAATGACGATAAAATTGCTGTTTTAAACTTGCAAAAACATAGAAAAACGCTGTTTTGAACTATTCAAACTGACAAATTCATGTTTCTTTCGTGTGAAACGGCGATTTATGAGAAATGACGATAAAATTGCTGTTTTAAACTTGCAAAAACATAGAAAAACGCTGTTTTTTACTATTCAAACTGATAAATTCATGTTTCTTTCGTGTGAAACGGCGATTTATGAGAAATGACGATAAAATTGCTGTTTTAAACTTGCAAAAACATAGAAAAACGCTGTTTTTAACTATTCAAACTGACAAATTCATGTTTCTTTCGTGTGAAACGGCGATTTATGAGAAATGACGATAAAATTGCTGTTTTAAACTTGCAAAAACATAGAAAAACGCTGTTTTCAACTATTCAAACTGACAAATTCATGTTTCTTTCGTGTGAAACGGCGATTTATGAGAAATGACGATAAAATTGCTGTTTTAAACATGAAAAAACATAGATAAACGCTGTTTTGAACTATTCAAACTGACAAATTCATGTTTCTTTCGTGTGAAACGGCGATTTATGAGAAATGACGCTAAAATTGCTGTTTTAAACTTGCAAAAACATAGAAAAACGCTGTTTTCAACTATTCAAACTGACAAATTCATGTTTCTTTCGTGTGAAACGGCGATTTATGAGAAATGACGATAAAATTGCTGTTTTATACTTGCAAAATCATAGAAAAACGCTGTTTTGAACTATTCAAACTGATAAATTCATGTTTCTTTCGTGTGAAACGGCGATTTATGAGAAATGACGATAAAATTGCTGTTTTAAACTTGCAAAAACATAGAAAAACGCTGTTTTTAACTATTAAAACTGATAAATTCAGGTTTCTTTCGTTCGAAACGATGGATTTTTGTGAAATCACGATAAAACTGTTGTTTTAAACTTGCAAAAACATAGAAAAACTCTGTTTTGAACTATTCAAACTGATAAATTCATGTTTCTTTCGTGTGAAACGGCGATTTATGAGAAATGACGATAAAATTGCCGTTTTAAACATGAAAAAACATAGAAAAACGCTGTTTTTAACTATTCAAACTGACAAATTCATGTTTTTTTCGTGTGAAACGGCGATTTATGAGAAATGACGATAAAATTGCTGTTTTAAACATGAAAAAACATAGAAAAACGCTGTTTTGAACTATTCAAACTGCCAAATTCATGTTTCTTTCGTGTGAAACGGCGATTTATGAGAAATGACGATAAAATTGCTGTTTTAAACTTGCAAAAACATAGAAAAACGCTGTTTTGAACTATTCAAACTGACAAATTCATGTTTCTTTCGTGTGAAACGGCGATTTATGAGAAATGACGATAAAATTGCTGTTTTAAACTTGCAAAAACATAGAAAAACGCTGTTTTTAACTATTCAAACTGATAAATTCATGTTTCTTTCGTGTGAAACGGCGATTTATGAGAAATGACGATAAAATTGCTGTTTTAAACTTGCAAAAACATAGAAAAACGCTGTTTTTAACTATTCAAACTGATAAATTCAGGTTTCTTTCGTTCAAAACGGTGGATTTTTGTGAAATCACGATAAAACTGCTGTTTTAAACTTGCAAAAACATATAAAAACGCTGTTTTGAACTATTCAAACTGATAAATTCATGTTTCTTTCGTGTGAAACGGCGATTTATGAGAAATGACGATAAAATTGCTGTTTTAAACTTGCAAAAACATAGAAAAACGCTGTTTTAAACTATTCAAACTGATAAATTCATGTTTCTTTCGTGTGAAACGGCGATTTATAAGAAATGACGATAAAATTGCTGTTTTAAACTTGCAAAAACATAGAAAAACGCTGTTTTTAACTATTAAAACTGATAAATTCAGGTTTCTTTCGTTCGAAACGGTGGATTTTTGTGAAATCACGATAAAACTGTTGTTTTAAACTTGCAAAAACATAGAAAAACTCTGTTTTGAACTATTCAAACTGATAAATTCATGTTTCTTTCGTGTGAAACGGCGATTTATGAGAAATGACGATAAAATTGCCGTTTTAAACATGAAAAAACATAGAAATCGCTGTTTTTAACTATTCAAACTGACAAATTCATGTTTTTTTCGTGTGAAACGGCGATTTATGAGAAATGACGATAAAATTGCTGTTTTAAACATGAAAAAACATAGAAAAACGCTGTTTTGAACTATTCAAACTGCCAAATTCATGTTTCTTTCGTGTGAAACGGCGATTTATGAGAAATGACGATAAAATTGCTGTTTTAAACTTGCAAAAACATAGAAAAACGCTGTTTTGAACTATTCAAACTGACAAATTCATGTTTCTTTCGTGTGAAACGGCGATTTATGGGAAATGACGATAAAATTGCTGTTTTAAACATGAAAAAACATAGATAAACGCTGTTTTGAACTATTCAAACTGACAAATTCATGTTTATTTCGTGTGAAACGGCGATTTATGAGAAATGACGATAAAATTGCTGTTTTAAACTTGCAAAAACATAGAAAAACGCTGTTTTTAACTATTCAAACTGATAAATTCAGGTTTCTTTCGTTCGAAACGGTGGATTTTTGTGAAATCACGATAAAACTGTTGTTTTAAACTTGCAAAAACATAGAAAAACTCTGTTTTGAACTATTCAAACTGATAAATTCATGTTTCTTTCGTGTGAAACGGCGATTTATGATAAATGACGATAAAATTGCCGTTTTAAACATGAAATCATAGAAAAACGCTGTTTTTAACTATTCAAACTGACAAATTCATGTTTTTTTCGTGTGAAACGGCGATTTATGAGAAATGACGATAAAATTGCTGTTTTAAACATGAAAAAACATAGAAAAACGCTGTTTTGAACTATTCAAACTGACAAATTCATGTTTCTTTCGTGTGAAACGGCGATTTATGAGAAATGACGATAAAATTGCTGTTTTAAACTTGCAAAAACATAGAAAAACGCTGTTTTTAGCTATTCAAACTGACAAATTCATGTTTTTTTCGTGTGAAACGGCGATTTATGAGAAATGACGATAAAATTGCTGTTTTAAACTTGCAAAAACATAGAAAAACGCTGTTTTTTACTATTCAAACTGATAAATTCATGTTTCTTTCGTGTGAAACGGCGATTTATGAGAAATGACGAAAAAATTTCTGTTTTAAACTTGCAAAAACATAGAAAAACGCTGTTTTTAACTATTCAAACTGACAAATTCATGTTTCTTTCGTGTGAAACGGCGATTTATGAGAAATGACGATAAAATTGCTGTTTTAAACTTGCAAAAACATAGAAAAACGCTGTTTTCAACTATTCAAACTGATAAATTCATGTTTCTTTCGTGTGAAACGGCGATTTATGAGAAACGACGATAAAATTGCTGTTTTAAACTTGCAAAAACATAGAAAACCGCTGTTTTCAACTATTCAAACTGATAAATTCATGTTTCTTTCGTGTGAAACGGCGATTTACGAGAAATGACGATAAAATTGCTGTTTTAAACTTGCAAAAACATAGAAAAACGCTGTTTTTAACTATTCAAACTGATAAATTCATGTTTCTTTCGTGTGAAACGGCGATTTATGAGAAATGACGATAAAATTGCTGTTTTAAACTTGCAAAAACATAGAAAAACGCTGTTTTTAACTATTCAAACTGATAAATTCATGTTTCTTTCGTGTGAAACGGCGATTTATGATAAATGACGATAAAATTGCCGTTTTAAACATGAAATCATAGAAAAACGCTGTTTTTAACTATTCAAACTGACAAATTCATGTTTTTTTCGTGTGAAACGGCGATTTATGAGAAATGACGATAAAATTGCTGTTTTAAACATGAAAAAACATAGAAAAACGCTGTTTTGAACTATTCAAACTGACAAATTCATGTTTCTTTCGTGTGAAACGGCGATTTATGAGAAATGACGATAAAATTGCTGTTTTAAACTTGCAAAAACATAGAAAAACGCTGTTTTTTACTATTCAAACTGATAAATTCATGTTTCTTTCGTGTGAAACGGCGATTTATGAGAAATGACGATAAAATTGCTGTTTTAAACTTGCAAAAACATAGAAAAACGCTGTTTTTAACTATTCAAACTGAAAAATTCATGTTTCTTTCGTGTGAAACGGCGATTTATGAGAAATGACGATAAAATTGCTGTTTTAAACTTGCAAAAACATAGAAAAACGCTGTTTTCAACTATTCAAACTGATAAATTCATGTTTCTTTCGTGTGAAACGGCGATTTATGAGAAACGACGATAAAATTGCTGTTTTAAACTTGCAAAAACATAGAAAACCGCTGTTTTCAACTATTCAAACTGATAAATTCATGTTTCTTTCGTGTGAATCGGCGATTTATGAGAAATGACGATAAAATTGCTGTTTTAAACTTGCAAAAACATAGAAAAACGCTGTTTTTAACTATTCAAACTGATAAATTCAGGTTTCTTTCGTGTGAAACGGCGATTTATGAGAAATGACGATAAAATTGCTGTTTTAAACATGAAAAAACATAGAAAAACGCTGTTTTGAACTATTCAAACTGCCAAATTCATGTTTCTTTCATGTGAAACGGCGATTTACGAGAAATGACGATAAAATTGCTGTTTTAAACTTGCAAAAACATAGAAAAACGCTGTTTTGAACTATTCAAACTGACAAATTCATGTTTCTTTCGTGTGAAACGGCGATTTATGAGAAATGACGATAAAATTGCTGTTTTAAACTTGCAAAAACATAGAAAAACACTGTTTTTAACTATTCAAACTGAAAAATTCATGTTTCTTTCGTGTGAAACGGCGATTTATGAGAAATGACGATAAAATTGCTGTTTTAAACTTGCAAAAACATAGAAAAACGCTGTTTTCAACTATTCAAACTGATAAATTCATGTTTCTTTCGTGTGAAACGGCGATTTATGAGAAACGACGATAAAATTGCTGTTTTAAACTTGCAAAAACATAGAAAACCGCTGTTTTCAACTATTCAAACTGATAAATTCATGTTTCTTTCGTGTGAAACGGCGATTTATGAGAAATGACGATAAAATTGCTGTTTTAAACTTGCAAAAACATAGAAAAACGCTGTTTTTTACTATTCAAACTGATAAATTCATGTTTCTATCGTGTGAAACGGCGATTTATGAGAAATGACGATAAAATTGCTGTTTTAAACTTGCAAAAACATAGAAAAACGCTGTTTTTAACTATTCAAACTGACAAATTCATGTTTCTTTCGTGTGAAACGGCGATTTATGAGAAATGACGATAAAATTGCTGTTTTAAACTTGCAAAAACATAGAAAAACGCTGTTTTCAACTATTCAAACTGATAAATTCATGTTTCTTTCGTGTGAAACGGCGATTTATGAGAAACGACGATAAAATTGCTGTTTTAAACTTGCAAAAACATAGAAAACCGCTGTTTTCAACTATTCAAACTGATAAATTCATGTTTCTTTCGTGTGAAACGGCGATTTATGAGAAATGACGATAAAAATGCTGTTTTAAACTTGCAAAAACATAGAAAAACTCTGTTTTTAACTATTCAAACTGATAAATTCAGGTTTCTTTCGTTCAAAACGGTGGATTTTTGTGAAATCACGATAAAACTGCTGTTTTAAACTTGCAAAAACATATAAAAACGCTGTTTTGAACTATTCAAACTGATAAATTCATGTTTCTTTCGTGTGAAACGGCGATTTATGAGAAATGACGATAAAATTGCTGTTTTAAACTTGCAAAAACATAGAAAAACGCTGTTTTTAACTATTCAAACTGATAAATTCATGTTTCTTCCGTGTGAAACGGCGATTTATGAGAAATGACGATAAAATTGCTGTTTTAAACTTGAAAAAACATAGAAAAACGCTGTTTTTAACTATTCAAACTGATAAATTCAGGTTTCTTTCGTTCGAAACGGTGGATTTTTGTGAAATCACGATAAAACTGTTGTTTTAAACTTGAAAAAACATAGAAAAACTCTGTTTTGAACTATTCAAACTGATAAATTCATGTTTCTTTCGTGTGAAACGGCGATTTATGAGAAATGACGATAAAATTGCTGTTTTAAATTTTATCGTCATTTCTCATAAATCGCCGTTTCACACGAAAGAAACATGAATTTATCAGTTTGAATAGTTGAAAACAGCGGTTTTCTATGTTTTTGCAAGTTTAAAACAGCAATTTTATCGTCGTTTCTCATAAATCGCCGTTTCACACGAAAGAAACATGAATTTATCAGTTTGAATAGTTGAAAACAGCGTTTTTCTATGTTTTTGCAAGTTTAAAACAGCAATTTTATCGTCATTTCTCATAAATCGCCGTTTCACACGAAAGAAACATGAATTTGTCAGTTTGAATAGTTAAAAACAGCGTTTTTCTATGTTTTTGCAAGTTTAAAACAGCAATTTTATCGTCATTTCTCATAAATCGCCGTTTCACACGAAAGAAACATGAATTTATCAGTTTGAATAGTAAAAAACAGCGTTTTTCTATGTTTTTGCAAGTTTAAAACAGCAATTTTATCGTCATTTCTCATAAATCGCCGTTTCACACGAAAGAAACATGAATTTGTCAGTTTGAATAGTTGAAAACAGCGTTTTTCTATGTTTTTGCAAGTTTAAAACAGCAATTTTATCGTCATTTCTCATAAATCGCCGTTTCACACGAAAGAAACATGAATTTGTCAGTTTGAATAGTTAAAAACAGCGATTTTCTATGTTTTTGCAAGTTTAAAACAGCAATTTTATCGTCATTTCTCATAAATCGCCGTTTCACACGAAAGAAACATGAATTTGTCAGTTTGAATAGTTCAAAACAGCGTTTTTCTATGTTTTTGCAAGTTTAAAACAGCAATTTTATCGTCATTTCTCATAAATCGCCGTTTCACATGAAAGAAACATGAATTTGGCAGTTTGAATAGTTCAAAACAGCGTTTTTCTATGTTTTTTCATGTTTAAAACAGCAATTTTATCGTCATTTCTCATAAATCGCCGTTTCACACGAAAGAAACCTGAATTTATCAGTTTCAATAGTTAAAAACAGCGTTTTTCTATGTTTTTGCAAGTTTAAAACAGCAATTTTATCGTCATTTCTCATAAATCGCCGATTCACACGAAAGAAACATGAATTTATCAGTTTGAATAGTTGAAAACAGCGGTTTTCTATGTTTTTGCAAGTTTAAAACAGCAATTTTATCGTCGTTTCTCATAAATCGCCGTTTCACACGAAAGAAACATGAATTTATCAGTTTGAATAGTTGAAAACAGCGTTTTTCTATGTTTTTGCAAGTTTAAAACAGCAATTTTATCGTCATTTCTCATAAATCGCCGTTTCACACGAAAGAAACATGAATTTTTCAGTTTGAATAGTTAAAAACAGCGTTTTTCTATGTTTTTGCAAGTTTAAAACAGCAATTTTATCGTCATTTCTCATAAATCGCCGTTTCACACGAAAGAAACATGAATTTGTCAGTTTGAATAGTTCAAAACAGCGTTTTTCTATGTTTTTGCAAGTTTAAAACAGCAATTTTATCGTCATTTCTCGTAAATCGCCGTTTCACATGAAAGAAACATGAATTTGGCAGTTTGAATAGTTCAAAACAGCGTTTTTCTATGTTTTTTCATGTTTAAAACAGCAATTTTATCGTCATTTCTCATAAATCGCCGTTTCACACGAAAGAAACCTGAATTTATCAGTTTGAATAGTTAAAAACAGCGTTTTTCTATGTTTTTGCAAGTTTAAAACAGCAATTTTATCGTCATTTCTCATAAATCGCCGATTCACACGAAAGAAACATGAATTTATCAGTTTGAATAGTTGAAAACAGCGGTTTTCTATGTTTTTGCAAGTTTAAAACAGCAATTTTATCGTCGTTTCTCATAAATCGCCGTTTCACACGAAAGAAACATGAATTTATCAGTTTGAATAGTTGAAAACAGCGTTTTTCTATGTTTTTGCAAGTTTAAAACAGCAATTTTATCGTCATTTCTCATAAATCGCCGTTTCACACGAAAGAAACATGAATTTTTCAGTTTGAATAGTTAAAAACAGCGTTTTTCTATGTTTTTGCAAGTTTAAAACAGCAATTTTATCGTCATTTCTCATAAATCGCCGTTTCACACGAAAGAAACATGAATTTATCAGTTTGAATAGTAAAAAACAGCGTTTTTCTATGTTTTTGCAAGTTTAAAACAGCAATTTTATCGTCATTTCTCATAAATCGCCGTTTCACACGAAAGAAACATGAATTTGTCAGTTTGAATAGTTCAAAACAGCGTTTTTCTATGTTTTTTCATGTTTAAAACAGCAATTTTATCGTCATTTCTCATAAATCGCCGTTTCACACGAAAAAAACATGAATTTGTCAGTTTGAATAGTTAAAAACAGCGTTTTTCTATGATTTCATGTTTAAAACGGCAATTTTATCGTCATTTATCATAAATCGCCGTTTCACACGAAAGAAACATGAATTTATCAGTTTGAATAGTTCAAAACAGAGTTTTTCTATGTTTTTGCAAGTTTAAAACAACAGTTTTATCGTGATTTCACAAAAATCAACCGTTTCGAACGAAAGAAACCTGAATTTATCAGTTTGAATAGTTAAAAACAGCGTTTTTCTATGTTTTTGCAAGTTTAAAACAGCAATTTTATCGTCATTTCTCATAAATCGCCGTTTCACACGAAAGAAACATGAATTTATCAGTTTGAATAGTTAAAAACAGCGTTTTTCTATGTTTTTGCAAGTTTAAAACAGCAATTTTATCGTCATTTCTCGTAAATCGCCGTTTCACACGAAAGAAACATGAATTTATCAGTTTGAATAGTTGAAAACAGCGGTTTTCTATGTTTTTGCAAGTTTAAAACAGCAATTTTATCGTCGTTTCTCATAAATCGCCGTTTCACACGAAAGAAACATGAATTTATCAGTTTGAATAGTTGAAAACAGCGTTTTTCTATGTTTTTGCAAGTTTAAAACAGCAATTTTATCGTCATTTCTCATAAATCGCCGTTTCACACGAAAGAAACATGAATTTGTCAGTTTGAATAGTTAAAAACAGCGTTTTTCTATGTTTTTGCAAGTTTAAAACAGAAATTTTTTCGTCATTTCTCATAAATCGCCGTTTCACACGAAAGAAACATGAATTTATCAGTTTGAATAGTAAAAAACAGCGTTTTTCTATGTTTTTGCAAGTTTAAAACAGCAATTTTATCGTCATTTCTCATAAATCGCCGTTTCACACGAAAGAAACATGAATTTGTCAGTTTGAATAGTTCAAAACAGCGTTTTTCTATGTTTTTGCAAGTTTAAAACAGCAATTTTATCGTCATTTCTCATAAATCGCCGTTTCACACGAAAGAAACAAGAATTTGTCAGTTTGAATAGCTAAAAACAGCGTTTTTCTATGTTTTTGCAAGTTTAAAACAGCAATTTTATCGTCATTTCTCATAAATCGCCGTTTCACACGAAAGAAACATGAATTTGTCAGTTTGAATAGTTCAAAACAGCGTTTTTCTATATTTTTTCATGTTTAAAACAGCAATTTTATCGTCATTTCTCATAAATCGCCGTTTCACACGAAAAAAACATGAATTTGTCAGTTTGAATAGTTAAAAACAGCGTTTTTCTATGATTTCATGTTTAAAACGGCAATTTTATCGTCATTTATCATAAATCGCCGTTTCACACGAAAGAAACATGAATTTATCAGTTTGAATAGTTCAAAACAGAGTTTTTCTATGTTTTTGCAAGTTTAAAACAACAGTTTTATCGTGATTTCACAAAAATCCACCGTTTCGAACGAAAGAAACCTGAATTTATCAGTTTGAATAGTTAAAAACAGCGTTTTTCTATGTTTTTGCAAGTTTAAAACAGCAATTTTATCGTCATTTCTCATAAATCGCCGTTTCACACGAAATAAACATGAATTTGTCAGTTTGAATAGTTCAAAACAGCGTTTATCTATGTTTTTTCATGTTTAAAACAGCAATTTTATCGTCATTTCCCATAAATCGCCGTTTCACACGAAAGAAACATGAATTTGTCAGTTTGAATAGTTCAAAACAGCGTTTTTCTATGTTTTTGCAAGTTTAAAACAGCAATTTTATCGTCATTTCTCATAAATCGCCGTTTCACACGAAAGAAACATGAATTTGGCAGTTTGAATATTTCAAAACAGCGTTTTTCTATGTTTTTTCATGTTTAAAACAGCAATTTTATCGTCATTTCTCATAAATCGCCGTTTCACACGAAAAAAACATGAATTTGTCAGTTTGAATAGTTAAAAACAGCGATTTCTATGTTTTTTCATGTTTAAAACGGCAATTTTATCGTCATTTCTCATAAATCGCCGTTTCACACGAAAGAAACATGAATTTATCAGTTTGAATAGTTCAAAACAGAGTTTTTCTATGTTTTTGCAAGTTTAAAACAACAGTTTTATCGTGATTTCACAAAAATCCACCGTTTCGAACGAAAGAAACCTGAATTTATCAGTTTTAATAGTTAAAAACAGCGTTTTTCTATGTTTTTGCAAGTTTAAAACAGCAATATTATCGTCATTTCTTATAAATCGCCGTTTCACACGAAAGAAACATGAATTTATCAGTTTGAATAGTTTAAAACAGCGTTTTTCTATGTTTTTGCAAGTTTAAAACAGCAATTTTATCGTCATTTCTCATAAATCGCCGTTTCACACGAAAGAAACATGAATTTATCAGTTTGAATAGTTCAAAACAGCGTTTTTATATGTTTTTGCAAGTTTAAAACAGCAGTTTTATCGTGATTTCACAAAAATCCACCGTTTTGAACGAAAGAAACCTGAATTTATCAGTTTGAATAGTTAAAAACAGCGTTTTTCTATGTTTTTGCAAGTTTAAAACAGCAATTTTATCGTCATTTCTCATAAATCGCCGTTTCACACGAAAGAAACATGAATTTATCAGTTTGAATAGTTAAAAACAGCGTTTTTCTATGTTTTTGCAAGTTTAAAACAGCAATTTTATCGTCATTTCTCATAAATCGCCGTTTCACACGAAAGAAACATGAATTTGTCAGTTTGAATAGTTCAAAACAGCGTTTTTCTATGTTTTTGCAAGTTTAAAACAGCAATTTTATCGTCATTTCTCATAAATCGCCGTTTCACATGAAAGAAACATGAATTTGGCAGTTTGAATAGTTCAAAACAGCGTTTTTCTATGTTTTTTCATGTTTAAAACAGCAATTTTATCGTCATTTCTCATAAATCGCCGTTTCACACGAAAGAAACCTGAATTTATCAGTTTGAATAGTTAAAAACAGCGTTTTTCTATGTTTTTGCAAGTTTAAAACAACAATTTTATCGTCATTTCTCATAAATCGCCGTTTCACACGAAAGAAACATGAATTTATCAGTTTGAATAGTTGAAAACAGCGGTTTTCTATGTTTTTGCAAGTTTATAACAGCAATTTTATCGTCGTTTCTCATAAATCGCCGTTTCACACGAAAGAAACATGAATTTATCAGTTTGAATAGTTGAAAACAGCGTTTTTCTATGTTTTTGCAAGTTTAAAACAGCAATTTTATCGTCATTTCTCATAAATCGCCGTTTCACACGAAAGAAACATGAATTTGTCAGTTTGAATAGTTAAAAACAGCGTTTTTCTATGTTTTTGCAAGTTTAAAACAGCAATTTTATCGTCATTTCTCATAAATCGCCGTTTCACACGAAAGAAACATGAATTTATCAGTTTGAATAGTAAAAAACAGCGTTTTTCTATGTTTTTGCAAGTTTAAAACAGCAATTTTATCGTCATTTCTCATAAATCGCCGTTTCACACGAAAGAAACATGAATTTGTCAGTTTGAATAGTTCAAAACAGCGTTTTTCTATGTTTTTGCAAGTTTAAAACAGCATTTTTATCGTCATTTCTCATAAATCGCCGTTTCACACGAAAGAAACAAGAATTTGTCAGTTTGAATAGTTCAAAACAGCGTTTTTCTATGTTTTTTCATGTTTAAAACAGCAATTTTATCGTCATTTCTCATAAATCGCCGTTTCACACGAAAAAAACATGAATTTGTCAGTTTGAATAGCTAAAAACAGCGTTTTTCTATGTTTTTGCAAGTTTAAAACAGCAATTTTATCGTCATTTCTCATAAATCGCCGTTTCACACGAAAGAAACATGAATTTGTCAGTTTGAATAGTTCAAAACAGCGTTTTTCTATGTTTTTTCATGTTTAAAACAGCAATTTTATCGTCATTTCTCATAAATCGCCGTTTCACACGAAAAAAAACATGAATTTGTCAGTTTGAATAGTTAAAAACAGCGTTTTTCTATGATTTCATGTTTAAAACGGCAATTTTATCGTCATTTATCATAAATCGCCGTTTCACACGAAAGAAACATGAATTTATCAGTTTGAATAGTAAAAAACAGCGTTTTTCTATGTTTTTGCAAGTTTAAAACAGCAATTTTATCGTCATTTCTCATAAATCGCCGTTTCACACGAAAGAAACATGAATTTGTCAGTTTGAATAGTTGAAAACAGCGTTTTTCTATGTTTTTGCAAGTTTAAAACAGCAATTTTATCGTCATTTCTCATAAATCGCCGTTTCACACGAAAGAAACATGAATTTGTCAGTTTGAATAGTTAAAAACAGCGTTTTTCTATGTTTTTGCAAGTTTAAAACAGCAATTTTATCGTCATTTCTCATAAATCGCCGTTTCACACGAAAGAAACATGAATTTGTCAGTTTGAATAGTTCAAAACAGCGTTTTTCTATGTTTTTGCAAGTTTAAAACAGCAATTTTATCGTCATTTCTCATAAATCGCCGTTTCACATGAAAGAAACATGAATTTGGCAGTTTGAATAGTTCAAAACAGCGTTTTTCTATGTTTTTTCATGTTTAAAACAGCAATTTTATCGTCATTTCTCATAAATCGCCGTTTCACACGAAAGAAACCTGAATTTATCAGTTTGAATAGTTAAAAACAGCGTTTTTCTATGTTTTTGCAAGTTTAAAACAGCAATTTTATCGTCATTTCTCATAAATCGCCGATTCACACGAAAGAAACATGAATTTATCAGTTTGAATAGTTGAAAACAGCGGTTTTCTATGTTTTTGCAAGTTTAAAACAGCAATTTTATCGTCGTTTCTCATAAATCGCCGTTTCACACGAAAGAAACATGAATTTATCAGTTTGAATAGTTGAAAACAGCGTTTTTCTATGTTTTTGCAAGTTTAAAACAGCAATTTTATCGTCATTTCTCATAAATCGCCGTTTCACACGAAAGAAACATGAATTTTTCAGTTTGAATAGTTAAAAACAGCGTTTTTCTATGTTTTTGCAAGTTTAAAACAGCAATTTTATCGTCATTTCTCATAAATCGCCGTTTCACACGAAAGAAACATGAATTTGTCAGTTTGAATAGTTCAAAACAGCGTTTTTCTATGTTTTTGCAAGTTTAAAACAGCAATTTTATCGTCATTTCTCGTAAATCGCCGTTTCACATGAAAGAAACATGAATTTGGCAGTTTGAATAGTTCAAAACAGCGTTTTTCTATGTTTTTTCATGTTTAAAACAGCAATTTTATCGTCATTTCTCATAAATCGCCGTTTCACACGAAAGAAACCTGAATTTATCAGTTTGAATAGTTAAAAACAGCGTTTTTCTATGTTTTTGCAAGTTTAAAACAGCAATTTTATCGTCATTTCTCATAAATCGCCGATTCACACGAAAGAAACATGAATTTATCAGTTTGAATAGTTGAAAACAGCGGTTTTCTATGTTTTTGCAAGTTTAAAACAGCAATTTTATCGTCGTTTCTCATAAATCGCCGTTTCACACGAAAGAAACATGAATTTATCAGTTTGAATAGTTGAAAACAGCGTTTTTCTATGTTTTTGCAAGTTTAAAACAGCAATTTTATCGTCATTTCACATAAATCGCCGTTTCACACGAAAGAAACATGAATTTTTCAGTTTGAATAGTTAAAAACAGCGTTTTTCTATGTTTTTGCAAGTTTAAAACAGCAATTTTATCGTCATTTCTCATAAATCGCCGTTTCACACGAAAGAAACATGAATTTATCAGTTTGAATAGTAAAAAACAGCGTTTTTCTATGTTTTTGCAAGTTTAAAACAGCAATTTTATCGTCATTTCTCATAAATCGCCGTTTCACACGAAAGAAACATGAATTTGTCAGTTTGAATAGTTCAAAACAGCGTTTTTCTATGTTTTTTCATGTTTAAAACAGCAATTTTATCGTCATTTCTCATAAATCGCCGTTTCACACGAAAAAAACATGAATTTGTCAGTTTGAATAGTTAAAAACAGCGTTTTTCTATGATTTCATGTTTAAAACGGCAATTTTATCGTCATTTATCATAAATCGCCGTTTCACACGAAAGAAACATGAATTTATCAGTTTGAATAGTTCAAAACAGAGTTTTTCTATGTTTTTGCAAGTTTAAAACAACAGTTTTATCGTGATTTCACAAAAATCCACCGTTTCGAACAAAAGAAACCTGAATTTATCAGTTTGAATAGTTAAAAACAGCGTTTTTCTATGTTTTTGCAAGTTTAAAACAGCAATTTTATCGTCATTTCTCATAAATCGCCGTTTCACACGAAAGAAACATGAATTTATCAGTTTGAATAGTTAAAAACAGCGTTTTTCTATGTTTTTGCAAGTTTAAAACAGCAATTTTATCGTCATTTCTCGTAAATCGCCGTTTCACACGAAAGAAACATGAATTTATCAGTTTGAATAGTTGAAAACAGCGGTTTTCTATGTTTTTGCAAGTTTAAAACAGCAATTTTATCGTCGTTTCTCATAAATCGCCGTTTCACACGAAAGAAACATGAATTTATCAGTTTGAATAGTTGAAAACAGCGTTTTTCTATGTTTTTGCAAGTTTAAAACAGCAATTTTATCGTCATTTCTCATAAATCGCCGTTTCACACGAAAGAAACATGAATTTGTCAGTTTGAATAGTTAAAAACAGCGTTTTTCTATGTTTTTGCAAGTTTAAAACAGAAATTTTTTCGTCATTTCTCATAAATCGCCGTTTCACACGAAAGAAACATGAATTTATCAGTTTGAATAGTAAAAAACAGCGTTTTTCTATGTTTTTGCAAGTTTAAAACAACAGTTTTATCGTGATTTTACAAAAATCCACCGTTTCGAACGAAAGAAACCTGAATTTATCAGTTTGAATAGTTAAAAACAGCGTTTTTCTATGTTTTTGCAAGTTTGAAACAGCAATTTTATCGTCATTTCTCATAAATCGCCGTTTCACACGAAAGAAACATGAATTTATCAGTTTGAATAGTTAAAAACAGCGTTTTTCTATGTTTTTGCAAGTTTAAAACAGCAATTTTATCGTCATTTCTCATAAATCGCCGTTTCACACGAAAAAAACATGAATTTGTCAGTTTGAATAGTTAAAAACAGCGTTTTTCTATGTTTTTGCAAGTTTAAAACAGCAATTTTATCGTCATTTCTCATAAATCGCCGTTTCACACGAAAGAAACATGAATTTGTCAGTTTGAATAGTTAAAAACAGCGTTTTTCTATGTTTTTGCAAGTTTAAAACAGCAATTTTATCGTCATTTCTCATAAATCGCCGTTTCACACGAAAGAAACATGAATTTGTCAGTTTGAATAGTTCAAAACAGCGTTTTTCTATGTTTTTTCATGTTTAAAACAGCAATTTTATCGTCATTTCTCATAAATCGCCGTTTCACACGAAAAAAACATGAATTTGTCAGTTTGAATAGTTAAAAACAGCGTTTTTCTATGTTTTTTCATGTTTAAAACAGCAATTTTATCGTCATTTCTCATAAATCGCCGTTTCACACGAAAAAAACATGAATTTGTCAGTTTGAATAGTTAAAAACAGCGTTTTTATATGTTTTTGCAAGTTTAAAACAGCAGTTTTATCGTGATTTCACAAAAATCCACCGTTTTGAACGAAAGAAACCTGAATTTATCAGTTTGAATAGTTAAAAACAGCGTTTTTCTATGTTTTTGCAAGTTTAAAACAGCAATTTTATCGTCATTTCTCATAAATCGCCGTTTCACACGAAAGAAACATGAATTTGTCAGTTTGAATAGTTCAAAACAGCGTTTTTCTATGTTTTTGCAAGTTTAAAACAGCAATTTTATCGTCATTTCTCATAAATCGCCGTTTCACACGAAAGAAACATGAATTTATCAGTTTGAATAGTTAAAAACAGCGTTTTTCTATGTTTTTGCAAGTTTAAAACAGCAATTTTATCGTCATTTCTCATAAATCGCCGTTTCACACGAAAAAAACATGAATTTGTCAGTTTGAATAGTTAAAAACAGCGTTTTTCTATGATTTCATGTTTAAAACGGCAATTTTATCGTCATTTATCATAAATCGCCGTTTCACACGAAAGAAACATGAATTTATCAGTTTGAATAGTTCAAAACAGAGTTTTTCTATGTTTTTGCAAGTTTAAAACAACAGTTTTATCGTGATTTCACAAAAATCCACCGTTTCGAACGAAAGAAACCTGAATTTATCAGTTTGAATAGTTAAAAACAGCGTTTTTATATGTTTTTGCAAGTTTAAAACAGCAATTTTATCGTCATTTCTCATAAATCGCCGTTTCACACGAAAGAAACATGAATTTGGCAGTTTGAATAGTTCAAAACAGCGTTTTTCTATGTTTTTTCATGTTTAAAACAGCAATTTTATCGTCATTTCTCATAAATCGCCGTTTCACACGAAAAAAACATGAATTTGTCAGTTTGAATAGTTAAAAACAGCGATTTCTATGTTTTTTCATGTTTAAAACGGCAATTTTATCGTCATTTCTCATAAATCGCCGTTTCACACGAAAGAAACATGAATTTATCAGTTTGAATAGTTCAAAACAGAGTTTTTCTATGTTTTTGCAAGTTTAAAACAACAGTTTTATCGTGATTTCACAAAAATCCACCGTTTCGAACGAAAGAAACCTGAATTTATCAGTTTTAATAGTTAAAAACAGCGTTTTTCTATGTTTTTGCAAGTTTAAAACAGCAATTTTATCGTCATTTCTTATAAATCGCCGTTTCACACGAAAGAAACATGAATTTATCAGTTTGAATAGTTTAAAACAGCGTTTTTCTATGTTTTTGCAAGTTTAAAACAGCAATTTTATCGTCATTTCTCATAAATCGCCGTTTCACACGAAAGAAACATGAATTTATCAGTTTGAATAGTTCAAAACAGCGTTTTTATATGTTTTTGCAAGTTTAAAACAGCAGTTTTATCGTGATTTCACAAAAATCCACCGTTTTGAACGAAAGAAACCTGAATTTATCAGTTTGAATAGTTAAAAACAGCGTTTTTCTATGTTTTTGCAAGTTTAAAACAGCAATTTTATCGTCATTTCTCATAAATCGCCGTTTCACACGAAAGAAACATGAATTTGTCAGTTTGAATAGTTCAAAACAGCGTTTTTCTATGTTTTTGCAAGTTTAAAACAGCAATTTTATCGTCATTTCTCATAAATCGCCGTTTCACATGAAAGAAACATGAATTTGGCAGTTTGAATAGTTCAAAACAGCGTTTTTCTATGTTTTTTCATGTTTAAAACAGCAATTTTATCGTCATTTCTCATAAATCGCCGTTTCACACGAAAGAAACCTGAATTTATCAGTTTGAATAGTTAAAAACAGCGTTTTTCTATGTTTTTGCAAGTTTAAAACAACAATTTTATCGTCATTTCTCATAAATCGCCGTTTCACACGAAAGAAACATGAATTTATCAGTTTGAATAGTTGAAAACAGCGGTTTTCTATGTTTTTGCAAGTTTATAACAGCAATTTTATCGTCGTTTCTCATAAATCGCCGTTTCACACGAAAGAAACATGAATTTATCAGTTTGAATAGTTGAAAACAGCGTTTTTCTATGTTTTTGCAAGTTTAAAACAGCAATTTTATCGTCATTTCTCATAAATCGCCGTTTCACACGAAAGAAACATGAATTTGTCAGTTTGAATAGTTAAAAACAGCGTTTTTCTATGTTTTTGCAAGTTTAAAACAGCAATTTTATCGTCATTTCTCATAAATCGCCGTTTCACACGAAAGAAACATGAATTTATCAGTTTGAATAGTAAAAAACAGCGTTTTTCTATGTTTTTGCAAGTTTAAAACAGCAATTTTATCGTCATTTCTCATAAATCGCCGTTTCACACGAAAGAAACATGAATTTGTCAGTTTGAATAGTTCAAAACAGCGTTTTTCTATGTTTTTGCAAGTTTAAAACAGCAATTTTATCGTCATTTCTCATAAATCGCCGTTTCACACGAAAGAAACATGAATTTGGCAGTTTGAATAGTTCAAAACAGCGTTTTCTATGTTTTTTCATGTTTAAAACAGCAATTTTATCGTCATTTCTCATAAATCGCCGTTTCACACGAAAAAAACATGAATTTGTCAGTTTGAATAGTTAAAAACAGCGTTTTTCTATGTTTTTTCATGTTTAAAACGGCAATTTTATCGTCATTTCTCATAAATCGCCGTTTCACACGAAAGAAACATGAATTTATCAGTTTGAATAGTTCAAAACAGAGTTTTTCTATGTTTTTGCAAGTTTAAAACAACAGTTTTATCGTGATTTCACAAAAATCCATCGTTTCGAACGAAAGAAACCTGAATTTATCAGTTTTAATAGTTAAAAACAGCGTTTTTCTATGTTTTGCAAGTTTAAAACAGCAATTTTATCGTCATTTCTTATAAATCGCCGTTTCACACGAAAGAAACATGAATTTATCAGTTTGAATAGTTTAAAACAGCGTTTTTCTATGTTTTTGCAAGTTTAAAAACAGCAATTTTATCGTCATTTCTCATAAATCGCCGTTTCACACGAAAGAAACATGAATTTATCAGTTTGAATAGTTCAAAACAGCGTTTTTATATGTTTTTGCAAGTTTAAAACAGCAGTTTTATCGTGATTTCACAAAAATCCACCGTTTTGAACGAAAGAAACCTGAATTTATCAGTTTGAATAGTTAAAAACAGCGTTTTTCTATGTTTTTGCAAGTTTAAAACAGCAATTTTATCGTCATTTCTCATAAATCGCCGTTTCACACGAAAGAAACATGAATTTATCAGTTTGAATAGTTAAAAACAGCGTTTTTCTATGTTTTTGCAAGTTTAAAACAGCAATTTTATCGTCATTTCTCATACATCGCCGTTTCATACGAAAGAAACATGAATTTGTCAGTTTGATTAGTTCAAAACAGCGTTTTTCTATGTTTTTGCAAGTTTAAAACAGCAATTTTAGCGTCATTTCTCATAAATCGCCGTTTCACACGAAAGAAACATGAATTTATCAGTTTGAATAGTTAAAAAACAGCGTTTTTCTATGTTTTTGCAAGTTTAAAAACAGCAGTTTTATCGTGATTTCACAAAAATCCACCGTTTTGAACGAAAGAAACCTGAATTTATCAGTTTGAATAGTTAAAAACAGCGTTTTTCTATGTTTTTGCAAGTTTAAAACAGCAATTTTATCGTCATTTCTCATAAATCGCCGTTTCACACGAAAGAAACATGAATTTATCAGTTTGAATAGTTAAAAACAGCGTTTTTCTATGTTTTTGCAAGTTTAAAACAGCAATTTTATCGTCATTTCTCATAAATCGCCGTTTCACACGAAAGAAAATGAATTTGTCAGTTTGATAGTTCAAAACAGCGTTTTTCTATGTTTTTGCAAGTTTAAAACAGCAATTTTAGCGTCATTTTCTCATAAATCGCCGTTTCACAACGAAAGAAACATGAATTTGTCAGTTTGAATAGTTCAAAACAGCGTTTATCTATGTTTTTTCATGTTAAAACAGCAATTTTATCGTCATTTCTCATAAATCGCCGTTTCACACGAAAGAAACATGAATTTGTCAGTTTGAATAGTTGAAAACAGCGTTTTTCTATGTTTTTGCAAGTTTAAAACAGCAATTTTATCGTCATTTCTCATAAATCGGCCGTTTCACACGAAAGAAACATGAATTTGTCAGTTTGAATAGTTATAAACAGCGTTTTTCTATGTTTTTGCAAGTTTAAAACAGCATTTTTATCGTCATTTCTCATAAATCGCCGTTTCACACGAAAGAAACATGAATTTATCAGTTTGAATAGTAAAAAACAGCGTTTTTCTATGTTTTTGCCAAGTTTAAAACAGCAATTTATCGTCATTTTTCATAAATCGCCGTTTCACACGAAAGAAACATGAATTTGTCAGTTTGAATAGTTAAAAAACAGTGTTTTTCTATGTTTTTGCAAGTTTAAAACAGCAATTTTAGCGTCATTTCTCATAAATCGCCGTTTCACACGAAAGAAACATGAATTTATCAGTTTGAATAGTTAAAAACAGCGTTTTTCTATGTTTTTGCAAGTTTAAAACAGCAATTTTATCGTCATTTCTCATAAATCGCCGTTTCACACGAAAGAAACATGAATTTATCAGTTTGAATAGTAAAAAACAGCGTTTTTCTATGTTTTTGCAAGTTTAAAACAGCAATTTTATCGTCATTTCTCATAAATCGCCGTTTCACACGAAAGAAACATGAATTTGTCAGTTTGAATAGTTCAAAACAGCGTTTTTCTATGTTTTTGCAAGTTTAAAACAGCAATTTTATCGTCATTTCTCATAAAATCGCCGTTTCACACGAAAGAAACATGAATTTGGCAGTTTGAATAGTTCAAAACAGCGTTTTTCTATGTTTTTTCATGTTTAAAACAGCAATTTTATCGTCATTTCTCATAAATCGCCGTTTCACACGAAAAAAACATGAATTTGTCAGTTTGAATAGTTAAAAACAGAGTTTTTCTATGTTTTTGCAAGTTTAAAACAACAGTTTTATCGTGATTTCACAAAAATCCATCGTTTCGAACGAAAGAAACCTGAATTTATCAGTTTTAATAGTTTAAAAACAGCGTTTTTCTATGTTTTTGCAAGTTTAAAACAGCAATTTTATCGTCATTTCTTATAAATCGCCGTTTCACACGAAAGAAACATGAATTTATCAGTTTGAATAGTTTAAAACAGCGTTTTTCTATGTTTTTGCAAGTTTAAAACAGCAATTTTATTCGTCATTTCTCATAAATCGCCGTTTCACACGAAAGAAACATGAATTTATCAGTTTGAATAGTTCAAAACAGCGTTTTTATATGTTTTTGCAAGTTTAAAACAGCAGTTTTATCGTGATTTCACAAAAATCCACCGTTTTGAACGAAAGAAACCTGAATTTATCAGTTTGAATAGTTAAAAACAGCGTTTTTCTATGTTTTTGCAAGTTTAAAAACAGCAATTTTATCGTCATTTCTCATAAATCGCCGTTTCACACGAAAGAAACATGAATTTATCAGTTTGAATAGTTAAAAACAGCGTTTTTCTATGTTTTTGCAAGTTTAAAACAGCAATTTTATCGTCATTTCTCATAAATCGCCGTTTCACACGAAAGAAACATGAATTTGTCAGTTTGATTAGTTCAAAACAGCGTTTTTCTATGTTTTTGCAAGTTTAAAACAGCAATTTTAGCGTCATTTCTCATAAATCGCCGTTTCACACGAAAGAAACATGAATTTATCAGTTTGAATAGTTAAAAAAAAGCGTTTTT